>JACXIV010000017.1:1880925-1906493 GCA_014737475.1 Bombus confusus
AAAAAAAAGAAAAAAAAAGGAAAAAATATGCAGACAGAAGAAAAGAAAGGAAGGAGAAGAGAAAGAAGTTTGCGAGACGCATCGAAAGTTCACTTACAGGTCCTGCATCGGCACGGATCGTGCTTGTCCAGATAATGGCTAAGGGTGTCCCAGCCGCCACCCACTCGCACCATAACGTGGCTTCGAAGAATTCGCACGAAGATCAACACCTTCGTGTCTCCGATACGGTATTTCCCTTCGGAAACGCGGATCATGGGGAACTGCGTTGGACACGTGCACCTTTCCACCAAGTCTCGAACCTGAAGCGTGAAAATAGGAAAATCTTGATGAAAAGAACGTCGAAGTGAAATATTTTCGGACGAAGAGTCTCTTGAAAGTTTGCTGAAGTTCAGAGAATTCGTCGAAATATAACAATTACAAGTATTTCTTTGAGCGTCTTTTATTTTTGTTAGGAAACAATAGATTCTTCGGATGAAATGGATTCCCATTTCCCGTAATTATTCAATTTCGCAGAAGTACGGTTTTATGGGAAAAGCTGAGTCCACGTCAAGACATTCTTATGGAATCTCGAACGACCGTTCTGAAAGACCTCGAAATACTCGGCTAATTAGATTGCGGACGTAATCAGACCGGCTGATATTTCACGTTTTCTTACAACACGTACTTCGACGCGCGACAGATCTAGATTCTAATCTAAACCGTGATGTTTAGAGATACAAAAGCCTGGAAAACTTAACTAGATTAAACGCATAAATATCCGTCCGCTATCGCCTGACAAAGCAATCGCTTTCGCCCTACAGCTAGAAACCACAGCGTGAAACGTTCTTATCGAATAAAAAATCTGATTTAATTTTGACATTTGTCCTGAATCCCATAAACTCCTGTCAGTGTAAGAAACACTGGACACTCTTGATCTCCGTATATTTAATACAGATTGTACACCGCTGTCTTGCAACTAAATATTACAAATCAAATGAAAACTCTAATTTCACATTTGCTCTCAATCTCCAACATCGAAAACTTGATAAGCCAAATTACGCTCTAAACACTGCAGGTCTGTATAACACAGACCTCAAGTGCCTGTTTCGTTGCAATGTATCTAAAAAAAACGCGGTATGTTTTAACCCATGGCTAAAAAAAAAATGGGAACAGAATAAGAGAATAAAATACGAATTAGCGCACTTTCCTTCCCGACTTATGTTCGTGCACGATACCCCGTAAAAATTATCCGAATAACATGTTTGGACGAAACGATTCAATAACAGAAACAAAAGTGACATAGACGCCAGTTTCCGCCGGGCAACGTCGAGCTACAGCGCCGCCACTACTTGCCTTTGGGTATATCTACGTTTTTGCTAGTATCCAAAGCAGTGAAGTGAAAGCAGCACTGCGCCCTATCTGTCCGTCCGTCAAACGCTCGCGGCTCCGCAAGATCCCTCCGAAGGATTCGAGTTCTATCGGCTCTTAACCGCTTGTTAATTTCGTTCTCGCCCGCCATGACACGAGCAACACGCACACACTTCCTTCTTCGATCTTTCTAGAATCTTTTTTTCTACAGAAGTGAAACGAACCACTATGCGAGGAAATCATGCTTGAGAGAAAATCATGAGAACGTGTTATTTCTATGCTTAGGTACGGTGATCGTGTTTCGCGTATTTAACGCTGTTAATGCTAGTGCGTTGTATGGGTTCAATCGTTTAACCTATCAAAAATTCCCTAGACCAGTTTAGGGGACACTAAACATTGTCAATTGTCATACAGTAACTCACGAGCAATTGGTTCTCAGCTACAAATGAAAATTACAACCAAACAATTTCTATCGAATCGAAAGTTTGATTTGCTTTTGATACTTGTCTGGGATATTTAACTTGTAAGAGGAGCTAACTAGTCATACGATTTCCTAAAATTTTAAACGTAATTCCTTTATTCAGGAATCTCCTACCTTTTAACGCTTCATTTTATTCAAACGCATTTTTATTTGAGTCAAAATTGACCACCACTACTTAGGAGTTGAGCATGTACGTAAGCCTCGAAGTTTTAAATGCAAAAAAGACTGTATGCAGCAAATTCTCATACTGCTGCTAAAGTGTAATACAGATGAGCTGTGTATCTTCCAATTCCTTACAATCAACAAAACAAGTTACTAAATTTAAACTAAAACACGTAGAATTAAGAAAATTAAAAAAGGTGAGTAAAAGTTCATCTACCAAGCTCGTTTCCCATGTTTCAAACTTCAAGCTTCGCACACTCGAGTCTAAAAATACGGACAAAGCAAATTACAGCGAGACCGCGAAAAAATTGAGAGAAAAGACTCGAACCAATTATCTGGAATCACTTGGGGAGACAAGCCCAGCTCTGTTATCCCAGTCCACGACTTTCTTCTCCCGGCGCATTAAGTCGCCTGCGTTATTGATTACGCTGTGTTATCGCGGCGGCGAATCGGCCAGGATAAATATATATCATTTACGTGCGAACACCCACGGGCGAGCTTTTGACAGCGGAACGGTGAAAATTATTTATCGCCGGATCGGCCGTATCCACATGGTTCAGGATTCTTGAGCGTGGTGGCGCTCGTGCCGCCAATTCAACCTTCCCCCTGCTGTTCTGTCTGCCAATGACATTTTTCCCCGCGAATGATTTACGCCGCGTTGTGTAAATGCTTGTCGCGACGATTTTCTGATATTCACGGCGAGCAACCCCTCGTGGAAATTTCTGCCGGGATAATCGATTATGGTTAGACTGCGGATTTCTATGCAAACTCGTGTTATGGGGGATAGTATAAAAAAGTGAAGTCTCGGGGAAAAAAATTGTTCTACGATGGCGGACGAAAGAAAGTTTCTAAAATACGAAATATAAAGAGACATCATAATTTTACAGGATCCATTTATATATAATAGAAGCAATATAGAATAGATATATACCACAGAACAGATGTCACTGTTATATTAGTAGTATATAAATATTTGTAGTATGGTGTATCGCATTTATTAAGAAACTGCTATAGGTTAGATTCTAGCGTACTAAGAGGAGAAGACGATAAGTAGAAAGTAGGATAAGCGAAGCGGTTTGAAAGAAAAAGATATGTTAATGATAAGCTGGTTGAGAGGTTTGGGAAAAAAAGTATAAGAATATAGGTACGGAACTAATTGTAAGCCAATGGTAGATATGTGATAGTATATAGGTTAAGTATAAGATGGTGTATATAGATTAAGCGAAATAAAGATATATATGTTTAATTGTAGTGTTAGATATCAGAAAGGATAGATGTGTTTGGATTAAAGGTATAAATAGGTTAGAGTCTTCGGATGTGTTGGTGCTCTAAGAGCTGGCTATGGAAATGAATGAGACTTAGATACTATATGTAAGCCAAGACCTTTTTCCAGGCTACGAAGCCATAAAATAAATAAATACATATACATAAGTATATATGTACATATCATCATACGTATATATCATCACATATATATATATATACTCGTATACATCCGTAGTGTATCAATTCTAAACTTTCATTCTGTAGGAGGCGTGGTCTGGAATGGTTAACTATTTTGAAACACGCAGTATAAAGTAAGAAGGATACGAACAGCAAATTGTGCTTCATTTTTCGTGCAAATCGCTTACATTAAATTTTAACGACGCTATTGAACTGTCTTATACGGAGTGTTTAAAAGAGATAACTTAAGAATTTATAGTATTAATTAAAATTATAGATACATCTGAGGGGATCATTGTTCAGGCACAGATATCAGGAAAGTGAAGTACGATAATCGAGGAAAAGGAAACGATGAACGATAAATCATCGGCGCAAACAGTCGATTGGAATTCCTGAAGCGTACACGTTGTTCCTGTTGACGTGGTCACTTTGCGTCACGTCGTTTCTCGTTCCAAATATTTCATTTCACGCGGCCCATACAGGATGTGTCCACTCCATAGTAATTACCGGATTATGCTAATCCACGAAAGGACATCGTATATGCTTCTAACGTTAACAAACAACGTTTTGATCGAGCTAATAGCGAATTACAAATTGCAACGTCGATAGTAATCGACATCGGTGTTAATCGTTGTTAATTGTGTTTGGAATTGAATGGAATTTTTTGTTAAGCTAATTTTATTTGGATGCGTATGACGACAGTGGTTTTAATTTCTAATAGCGTCGATCATGGCGTGGACGTTTCCTACTCTGCTTTTGCGACACACCAATTGTCTACGACTCGGTAACTTTCTAGGCTGTATGTTTTCTGCTTGGCAACATTCGTTTCAATCCGTCGTATGTAAAACAAGAAATTAATTTCTCAGTGTTTGTTAATTTATTTTAATTTGCTAATTTGCTAAGTATATTGCTGTACGTTCTTAAATCACCAGTCACATAAAAATTATACCAACATGACAAATATGATTCACTTGCTTCAACAATTGAAAAACAGAATATATGTAAGATAATTAAAAGTATTCTATAAAATATTTCAAATTGATATTTAGATCTTCCAACCTCTGTTTGGTACATCTATGAGTCTGATATTTTAAAAATATCCCTAGACGTCTAGTAACATATTCGTAAAAAGAGGTAATAAAATTTAATGATTAGGCGTTTAAAAAGAGATTGTAAGAAGATTTTGGCTATGTTCAAGTGTCATTGACATTAAGACCGCGGCGATAGTTTCCACAATTCAGTTGGTACCTACATTGTAATTCGTGTATCGCTTGGAACACACAGCGTGGCGCATTGCAGGTGAGCGGACAGGATGAATGGTTATGATGCTATAATGCAAGGCCGTCACGGCTTACGTAATAGAACCTAACCCAACGATACGGAACACGGTTCGTTATCTGAGCAATCGTTTGGAAATACATAAGTATAGAAAGAGCAGCCTCGTGCTTGGCAAGCTTAATCATCCCCGAATTTGTCGTACGAACACACTGAAGTGATTGCAAAGCATTTAAGAATTCTGTGCTCGGAGCACTCTCAAATTCTACTTTCACGAATTTATTTAGATTTCCATTCATAGATAAGGTAGATTAAAATTGGGGAATAGATGGTAAATTTATTTTTGTGGTGGTAACTTTCGATTATGGAATCGATTTAATTACCAGGTTTTTGTAAACTTTAAATTTAATCAGTAATCTACTTTAATTTTTTTTACTTTTCCTTACTCAGTAGGACTGATCTATAGAATATTGGAAATTTCTAGACATATAAAATATTTCTGCGTGTATAAAAAATGTAAAGCGCGAAACATAAGCATTGAAAAATTTAATAACAATTATCCACGAATATAATTGACAGAATGAAATATGGAAATATAGCAGCAGATATATAACGAAATACGAAAAATCATCAAAAACCTAACCTTTCCAAGAATTTCTCGATCCTATTTCTCTATCTGCATCTTTTACTCGGATTAAAAGAGACTTATCAAAGAGAGAGCTCGCTCTAATCATAAGCAGCCACTCGTCAATTTTATCAGAACAGAAACCACCTGTCAGGCAACCTGAAGCAACATAACCTACGTTCGAAATGCTTCAGAAATTAAAGACTACGCGTGAATTTTGTTTAGTTCCTTTTCTGGCCACGAGGGGGAAAATCTGACAAGCCTGCACATTAACTCTCTTGCGAGTTTTGTTCTTTGCTCTGGTCGGTCTTCCTTCAAAGGCGCATTAGTTTCTCAATTTTCACAAAGCTCTAGTCAGGATCATTGGCATTGACAGCTTCCATCAGCAACGATCGATAGCTAATGGAAAAAATGTACGAATCCCGAGTTGTTATCGCAACTATACACCACGAGATCGCGTAAATGGTAATTATCGGCTATACGAGGAATTACCCGATGCCATTACCGTCGATTTCAGCCTTCCGTTTTCTTGTGAAATCATTTTTTCTTTTTCGTCGACTCGTTGGATCGACTTTCCCTCGAATCGTGACGCAAATGGAAAATTTATCGAATCTGAAAATAATTGCTGGTGACTCCGTCTCGTCCTTTGTTTCAACCCCTTAAAACTATAAATATTTTTGATCGTTTCTCTTATTAAATATAACGGACATATAATTCTTCGCAAATGCAATTCTTCTGAATAAATATTATACTATTTTCACATAAATTTTTACATATGAAAACTGCAGACCAAAAAGAGGAAATACGTGATTTTGAAATATATGAAACGATCGTAATTGCGACAATATTTGTAACGTTTGAAGTACTAGCAGTTAAGAGGTAAAATTAACGAAATTTCAAATAAATTTCTAACGCTCTGTAATAGTTTAGGTTCCTAACAATTTTAGCTTTATAAACATCTTCAGCGCTCCTTATCGCTAATACGCAATATAATGTACACAGATTGTGTTGTAACAGGAAAGGTAACGGGGCGAAACAAATCGCGCGCTTTATACCGGAAGTGGAATAATTCCGCGAGTAAGGTGAAACGGCTGGCAGAAAAATCGGGGAATTAATTCGCTACTAGCGTGTGCGTAGGTGTTGAACGAGTTAACAAACTCTCCTTCCTTCGTTCTTTCCCTTTCTATTATACTAACATTATCGCTACAAAATTAGTTATAAATTATTACCATTGTATCGTATTATTTTTTCGCAACGTCGTAACAATATTTCCCACCAAACTCAACTTTAACCTTTTCGTTCATTCGACTGTTACCTCCAAGCACCATAAAATAAATTTTTCTCTAATTAAGAAGGCCCTAAGTCACAAGGAGACTCGGTACGGCGACCATCATAAATATGGTAGGTGCACGAAAAAGACATTTCACGTAGGAAAGAACGCCAGGTCATGTGGCCAGCCTGCAGACTTCAAAGGAAGGAAAGTTCTTTTTTAAATTCCGGTGGGATTAGTTTTCCACGGCCGTTGTTATGTTAATGGACACGTCGACACGCGGAAGTACCATCGCGACGCGAAAGGTTGTCGAACAAACGAGCCTGCCATATTGGTCTCTATTCAGCGATAATCATCGTAACACGTTTACACGTGTAAAATCGTGGAAAATGCAGAGATCGTTAAACAAGAAAAATTCCAATTCTATTCCATTAACGATTCGTCGCGGTTTCGTTACTTTTGCATATATACCACGATGAATCGATCGCTCAAGGCCAACCAGAATCGCTCACTCTTGTTTCATTATTTTATGATTTCGAACTATTCGCTTTCTCGTGAGACGCGATAGCCGATAACTTTCATTCAAATTCTTTCGACGATACTTGCGAAATCGAAGATGGTCCGTGGAATTCCGTAGGTCGCTGCCGTACCAACCGAATACACCAGTCAAACGCCTCCTGTTTTAACTTATCTCACCTTATGAACACGCTGATCCTCGACTGACTTTAAAATATAAATAAAGTAACAAGAATATATCAATAAAGAAAATAAAGAATATATTAATTCGAATCAAACGAAGATTTTCCACCCAAAAAATGTCTACTTTAAACTCGCATAAAATTAACATCCGCATATAAAGATTCGAATCCTCGACTTTCGATCTGTCCGACGCGTGTCCAAACATACGCGAAACGAACGCCCAAAAGGAAAGCGCAATGAAAGAAAAGGACGATACTCAGCTGTGACAAAGAGTGAATACTTGGCAGACGGACAAATGGATCTCTATCGTTACGTCACATCCATGCGCTGCAGAAAAAAAAACTGTCCCCAACATTTATTAACACGGTGTATACACGGCGGAGAAAGTGACGGAACCTCCACGGTCCAGATCCCGATCGCTATCTCGCCGCTATCGCCGGCAGCCGATCTTCCCATGATGATCGGGGGAGGCTCTCGTGGGAAGAGAAAGAGAGAGAGAGACCGCGAGCGATGCTTAGTTCCGTGATTGCGATTCTTGATCGTGAAAATGAGCGGCCGCTTCTTTTCCGGGGAGAGAATGAAAGTCCCGGAGGAATAGTCCGAACGACATCGATCATGTCGTTGCGAGTTTGTGCTTGCGTTTCGTTATAGCTCGCGTGAGATCGAGTGGCGTTCAAGGTCGATAGCGAGCACAGTTCTGCCACTACATAGCGCGATTTCACTAATGACTTTGGGCTCGGGTCGGGACGAAGGATAGAGAAGTATATATAAGGTGTACATATCGTCGATGATTTACCAGTGATTTACTGATGATTTGCTAATCTTGAAATTTGTGAGCCAGGAAAGTTGGGGATTTGGGAGAAGGTTGTGTGTATTTAGGAGCTTAGAAATTTGGAAGCCCGACGGTTTCGAAGCGTAGAAATTTAGGCATTTGGTAAATTTGTGTAAATTTCGAAATTTGGAATTCTATGCGTTTGGATATTTAAGGAATTTAGATATTTAAGGATTCGAAAGTCTAGAGATTTGTGGGCTTGGAAATGCAGAGATCTTGGGATTTGCAAACATAGGAATTTGAGTATTCAAGAATCTAGAAATTTAGAAATTCGAAGATTCGAGTTAGATTCTACGAAATTTCGCCAATCATTGTAGAAAATCTTGTCCCGGATATTAAGCGTTATACATTAAATTGAACATAATCCCGGCTTTGCAGACATCTTCGTTCGACATTTTCTCTAAAAGTTACTCAACGTCCTACTTCGCTAAAACACCGACCTATTTTTCAGGGATGGCGCATTAAAGACGAGACCAGAGGCCGGTAAAAAATCTTTGTTCCAGTTGAACGACGCGCACAAAGGAACTTTTATCCTGCTACACACACCGTTGAAATAAACTTTTCGATAAGAAAAGTACAGTCTGGCCGCAGCTGCACCGAGAAAAGTCCGCTGCACGGATATCTGGCTTTTTCAGCTGGCCGTTTAGATCATTCTCGCCTTATCTTCTGCTTCTGATAAATATTTTCAACGTGCGACCATTTGTACCATCGGCTGTTTACGCGTTTCATATGTCTCTGAACAAGTGACCGGACCACTAGAATTTTCTTTGAAATTAACAAAATGCTGAATTGCATATATATTTAGGGATTTGTATTTTTTTAAACTATAGAAATGAAATTTAGGTAAAATTTAATTCACGTGTGTGTATATATATGAGATTTAAATTTTTTAGAAATTTACGTGAATTTTAATATTCAGTGTACAGTTTGAATTTTAGTACAGAGCGTTTCGTACAAGTGTATCGTTTGAAGAATCTTTGTTGGTTCCAACGCGTACGGAAAATTTGCGAATTTTCGTTCTATGTGTTGTCGAGAAAACGAAAAGATCACCTACCAGGGGAAAAAATAAAAACTAGCCTCTGCAACGTCAAAAACATACGATTTCTACTTGCCTACTTATCGTGTAAAGAAAACTAGACTTCCTATTTGCCTTCTTCGAAGACAGAGCCGACAAATAGATGAGAAAAACAACGGAAGCAGATTATCACAACGCCTATCAAACAACACGCTTCTTCCTAAAACATCCACCATCCGAATTCCCAATTAGATACAAAAGACACGATTCTCCCCCCCAAAAAACTACCCTAAACTCCTCCAGAAGAACTCGTCAGAAATCATCGAACCGTTTAACATCCCCCACCCCTCTGCCGTCAGCAACCACCAGCGAGCCTCGCTATTAAATAAAAATCAATTACTTGCCTCTACCCATCCCAAGAAGATATCCTTTAATTAAGAAGCGACGATAACTGGAAGAGTAAAAAACGGCGGTTCGTTGCTCGTCTGCTGGCTCGTTCAACCCCTTCCTCGTGCTGATGCAGGCGAAGAAAGGCCCCGAAGGGAAGGTGGAACGCGAGCACGTTGAAAAAAGAACGGCGCTGCTTACTAATTAGGGCCGCGGCGCATTGATAAATCGGCCCGATTATTAAAAGTCGTACGATGGCGAAGGCGTGGCCCGCCCACACGACCCTTTTCTTTCTCGCCTCCTTTTTGTTATCCCTGGCCGGGTTGCGGTTTTTGCGGCTGGCAAAAATCGCGCGAGCGGAACGAGCCGACGATCCTATTCGATTCTTCTTCTTCTTCTTCTTCTTCTTCGTATGCTTGCTTTCTCTGTGAGGCGGTAAAAATTGGAAGTGTACACGGGCAGATGGCTGCTCTGCGGATATCTGCGGGCGATACGTTGCGACTGTACGACGAGCATTGCGAATTGGGGTGGTTCGTTCGATTCTTCGGAAGGATATGGAAAATGTAATATCTTTCGAAGCTTGGAGGACTCGGTAATATCTATTCGTTTGAGTTTTTCCAACCTCTCGCTACGCCTGCTTCCTTTCTTTCCACTGTATTTTCAATTTCGCCGCGCTTCTTCTTTATTATTTCTTTGTGGTCCGCGTCTTCCGCCTTTGGATAGCTGCCGATCGCGTATCCATTTACGATATCTTGGCTTGTCTCATCTTATACGCTATTCTCGCCATAAAACCTGTTTTCCTACCCTTATAATCTTGCCACGTTTGAATCCAAATCAAACGTTAAACTTCGCGCAGATTATACGCAACTCAACTCGGACTTACATTTATTAAACGTAGAAATATACGGGTCGTAATCACACGGTGGGTCTGTTCTTTTTGCTGCATCATATTCTAATTTTAATTCTACTCGCTTCTATTCTGGTATCCTAATATCACGTTGTATTCCGTATATTATTGTACATGTCTTTTCTACTCTTGTGGCTCGAGCCACTATTCACAAAATAATATTAATTATAATATGTAATGTTATATAATAATATATTATGATGTATATTATAATGTTATAATTACAACTGTAACCTCGTCAACTTTTACTTCCCTTTGCTGACAATGCTCCAACCAACCTCTAATAATATTTATTACTATGTATATATTTGCTATAATTTAGAAGCTTCCGAGAACCTAATGATATTTAATCTTCAGAATGGTTGGGAAAAAGTTTCGATAACGAAGGAAATTTCTTGCGATTATCCCGCGATTCTAGATCAAATTCTAAATCAGGAAGTTTGATATTGTCAAAAAAAAAAAAAAAAAAAAAAAATAATAATATTGTAAATCGTAAAATATCGAAGAAAATAAAAGTTTGGTATTTTTCCATCCACGATCTTGTTTTTTTCAAAACGAAGACGAGAACGACGAGTAAGATTGACTAGATTGTTTATGAGCTTGTTGGAATGAAAAGCGAACAACGATTAACATTGACTAGAGCAGACGTGCAATAGAATTTGCTAGGGCAGACAACGATTCCATTAATCGGCGAGAAGAAATATAATGAAACGTCTGTTGTGTCACGTGCACGTCCGAGCTCTTCAACAGAATCTCGACTTCTTTTTCCGCGAAACACCATGTCAACGCAGTGGAATTGCGTGAAAAACATCGCCAAGTACTTGTCCGTGCATTCCTCTCGATGATTGCCGATCGATCGATTCCGTACAATGGGGCTCGTTCGTGCAACCTCGCCTACCGCGCTATGTGTTACGATGGAGAGTAGCAAGAGTTAATTAATACGGTTTCTAGACGACATTTCTACCAAAGCAACCATTCACGAAACGTTCAACTTTATCGCTGCACTGTCGATAGATATTGTTGTAAAAAATTAATCTGTTCGTTTGACATGGCTTGGTAATTTTCCTTCATTTTAAACGTTTAATAGTTTTTTGATTGAAAGAACGTTATTATTTACAGTATGGTTTTAAACAATGAACGCACGTTGAAACAACGAAACTAATTACGCGCGTGCTAAAATATACCTTGGTAATTTTGGTTTAATTTAAACGCTCGATCGAGGCAATATTAGTAGTTAATGACAATAATGATGAAATTAATTAAATTGTCATATTTCTTTACAAAATTAACAATAATGTTTGTAACGATATTTCTCTAAGAAGCTTGCAATGGCATTTGTTTAACAAATTTCCAAGAAACTTGCCAATATCGTAGAAAATGCACTAATATTGATTTTAAAAGTCCTTCTGTTGAAAAAAGAAACAGTGATTTACGCGATATCGTGAAAAAAAAGTTCATGGAATAATAAAGTAGCCATAACTCCAAGTATTATAGTTTCGAAATTTGTTTTCTCAGAAAGCAGCAATCCGTGTATATTTTATTTTTCAAAGCTTACGGTCTTCTCTTTGCATACCTTCCATTTAAAATTATCTCTCCCACTTTTTTCTTAAGGAAACCCATTCGGAATATTCTGTGAAACGAAATCTCCGCGCTTTCCATCGAAATATTTCCTTATTTCGCAAATATGCGATGTCTAAAAATAAACAATCGCAATCAGTGGTACATCTTTCGATCTCTGATAAGTTAACAGAAATCTACACTTTCGTGCTTAAATCTGATCGAATAAGAGTCATAAATTTACGCAAACGTTTCTTTTTTTTTTTTCTTAATTCTTTCTCGATTACATAGATACATACCATAGAATTATACAACTGGTTTTATAATTTTACGAGCAATATTTATTTTTCTATTCTTCTTAAAAAAAAAAAAGAAAAATACAAAAGCAGGATTGCAACAAACACGCTAAAAAGACATTGCACTGTGTAATCTTTTCAGGCATCGTTCTTCGACCGGCATGGTCAATGGATAATAATTACAGCCACGATAGCCGATGCAAATCACAGGAAAATATCCAGTACACATACCGGTTTTATAATCGATTGATTTTAAAGGCGAGCCGCCATTCATGGATATCTGTATAATTACTAATTAGTCGATAATTGTAAACGCTAGACAGGCAAAAACACGCATAGTTAAGAAATTACCATCAGGTGAAATTGTAGACGAAGGCAACATAAAGGCTTTATCGGTTCCATTAGTATAATGTCCATGAAAGTATACTGAAAATATTTTCTCAGTCGATAAGATACTTTGAAACATTTTTAGTTATCAATTACGAATCGGTGACTCGATGATTGGCTTGTCAGGTAAATTACCTACTCTATTTTTACATTCTTTTAATTCAAACGAGACGACAAAAATTAGGAGATCCTGTTCGAAGCAGACGCGAGGTAGACGTGAAATTTGTGAAGATTTTTGGGCGACCAGGAAAATTTGTAAATTTTTCTGGGAAACTCGCGAAGATCTTTCGTTCTTCTTTTCACCTTCGAATTCTTTATTTATCGTCGGAGTTACTGCCGTAATTTTACGAGTACTCTGGCTCGAATGTTCTCAAAGGTTTCTAGAAAACTGTAAGACACCGTGAGACGTGCGTGTTTCAACGAAGTTTCTTTCGCCAAGCTTCCCCGAACTCTCCACCCACGCGTACATCGAGCAATCGTAAACAAAGTTTCGACGGCAAATTTCTTATACAAAATTCCGGGCTGAGACTTCTTTAAGAATGTAGGACCGTGCGTTCTCAACCCTAACGTCTAAATCGTTTAGCTGGAAAGTACGCAACCTTCTTGCAATTTTCAGTACACGCGTCTTCCAATACATTTAACGTGCTCCCAGACTCTCTAGAAATGTATTTTTAATAAACACCATTTTATGCGTAGGTGAAATAATCTGTACAGCCGTTTAACGTCCCAACAGATACGGTAAAAAGATTTGAACATACATTTCAACTCGCATTCGACAGATTTTTAATGTTATAATTAACAACAATAGTAGAGACTTATTCTCGCTCTGATTCCAAAAAATACCGCACATGAGAAACGTGAAAGAAATCCCAGTCACAGACAGACAGAAATATTCTTCTTCTCGATTAATTTAGTATTGGAAAAATCTACCACAGTGCGCCACCGAGTGTCACTCATAATCCGTGAATAAAAAATTACGAAACGTTGATGAATGAAGTCCATGCAAAAGCACGTTCTAAGAAAGATTCACCTTTTCCAAGTATTTCCTCGTTTGGATTCCAACAGACCACCACAGACGATAATAAGGAAAAATATAAAAGAAATTTCAGTCTAACAAGCATAAGGAGAAAAGACTTGAGAAGAAGTCGATCGGTGGAATATTCTTATTTTTAATTAGTTTTATATTAGAACAATCCACTGCGAAGACCCACCCTTTGCAATTATACGAGTTTCAAGAAACGTGACAGAAGTCATCTGCAATTCTTAAATAAAAGGCACGTTTGGAACGTGCTTCTATTATTCTTCCTTCTTCCTTGCCAAGCGTATCTCCTCGCTCGAGTTCCAACAGAACACAAAAGACGACGATAGGAAGAAATATGGAAGGAATTTTGGTGTAAAAGATAAGAAAATAAGGTGAAAGGAAGTCGGTCGCTGGAATATTCTTACTTTCGTGGTTTCCGATTTGGGGCTGGTATCGGAAGGCGTGGAGGACAGGTGAATTCCCGCAAACACGACGCCCCGCGGCGCAGGTTTTATGGCAGAGGGCAGCGTCGCGGCGCCGGCGTCTCTGCAATCAATACGTCGCGGCGCAACGTTCCGCGAGCTCCGACCTCAGCTGTTCGCTCTCTTCGAGTACGCCCTAACTCCTAGATCGTCTTATTTCCGTTTCCTCAACTTTGAGACGTCCAATTTGCCCGATTCCCGAATTTATCGAGACATCCAGACGCCCATGCGTCCAGACAGTAGCAACCTTGGAATTTGCTCGCAAACAAGGTACAGTGGAATTTGGTAACACGTTTATTAGAAAGAACTTTTATGCAATTTCGCACTTTCTCTGATATAACTGGATTGGAACAGAGTTTGTGTTGTTATTTTTTCTGTTATTTAGTACCTTTCTATTACATTGTTATAAACATAAGGGTAGGTATGAACGAACAATTAAATAGTTTAGTGTATAAGAACAACGTAAGAAGAGAAACAAAGAATCTTATATATGAGAACAGCGCAAAAAGAAAAAGAGATGAAGAAATACATAATTTAAAGAACTACAGTGTTTGAATACTGCAATAGCAACAACACAGTGATCTACTAAAGAGAATAATTAATTTTGCTTAACTACCTACTTATTCGATTACTATNTCAGAATCACATGTTTTATTTAATATCTTTCTATTGCATTGTTATAAACATAAGGGTAGGTATAAACGAACAAATAAATAGTTTAGTGTATAAGAACAACGTAAGAAGAGAAACAAAGAATCTTATATATGAGAACAGCGCAGAGAGAGAAAGAGACGAAGAAATACATAATTTAAAGAAATACAGTGTTTGAATACTGCAATAGCAACAACACAGTGATCTACTAAAGAGAATAATTAATTTTGCTTAACTACCTACTTATTCGATTACTATTCAGCATCACATATTTTATTTAATATATTTCTATTGCATTGTTATAAACATAAGGGTAGGTATAAACGAACAAATAAATAGTTTGGTGTATAAGAACAACGTAAGAAGAGAAATAAATAATCTTATATATGAGAACAGCGCAGAGAGAGAAAAAGACGAAGAAATACATAATTTAAAGAACTACAGTGTTTGAATACTGCAATAGCAACAACACAGTGATCTACTAAAGAGAATAATTAATTTTGCTTAACTACCTACTTATTCGATTACTATTCAGAATCACATATTTTATTTAACATCTTTCTATTACATTGTTATAAACATAAGGGTAGGTATAAACGAACAATTAAATAATTTAGTGTATAAGAACAACGTAAGAAGAGAAATAAAGAATCTTATATATGAGAACAGCGCAGAGAGAGAAAGAGACGAAGAAATAAATAATTTAAAGACCTACAGTGTTTGAATACTGCAATAGCAACAACACAGTGACCTACTAAAGAGAATATTTAATTTTGCTTAACTACCTACTTATTCGATTACTATTCAGAATCACATATTTTATTTAATATCTTTCTATTACACTGTTATAAACATAAGGCTAGATATAAACGAACAATTAAATAGTTTGGTGTATAAGAACAATATGAGAAGAGAAATAAAGAATCTTATATATGAGAACAGCGCAAAAAGAAAAAGAGATGAAGAAATACATAATTTAAAGAACTACAGTGTTTGAATACTTCAATAGCAACAACACAGTGACCTACTAAAGAGAATAATTAATTTTGCTTAACTACCTACTTATTCAATTACTATTCAGAATCACATATTTTATTTAACATCTTTCTATTGCATTGTTATAAACATAAGGCTAGATATAAACGAACAATTAAATAGTTTAGTGTATAAGAACAATATGAGAAGAGAAATAAAGAATCTTATATATGAGAACAGCGCAAAAAGAAAAAGAGTTGAAGAAATACATAATTTAAAGAACTACAGTGTTTGAATACTTCAATAGCAACAACACAGTGACCTACTAAAGAGAATAATTAATTTTGCTTAACTACCTACTTATTCAATTACTATTCAGAATCACATATTTTATTTAATATCTTTCTATTACATTGTTATAAACATAAGGGTAGGTATAAACGAACAATTAAATAATTTAGTGTATAAGAACAACGTAAGAAGAGAAATAAAGAATCTTATATATGAGAACAGCGCAGAGAGAGAAAGAGATGAAGAAATATATAATTTAAAGACCTACAGTGTTTGAATACTGCAATAGCAACAACACAGTGACCTACTAAACTATTTTTACTATTTAAAATCACATATTTATCATGTTGCTTGATACTTTTATCGCAAGGCAGAAAAAGAGGACCGTTACTTTTCAACGCTACTGTACAACATCCAATGTACTTGTATATTGCGTTTAACATTCAGCAGTAGTTAGCAATGACAATTCTGAAAAAATTTGACTAAAAATAAATTACCATCTCATCAGCAGGCTTTTTAGAAAACGAAACATTGTATGTTAAATCGCGTATGAGAGTGGAAAGCCAATGAGACAGGTGAATTTCAATGATGCGAACCTAGAGTGCCATTTGTCACGCCCTTTATTGAGAACTGTCATTCGCTTGATAAAGAAGATATTCCACATCACCTTTTTATCGTGGCCGAATCGTGATTCGAATCGAATCGCGTGTGTAAGCTCCCGAGAGCCTTAAAAATATCTGTCGGAACAATCGAATAAACATTTCTCGAGACGTCGCCTGGAATGATGATAAAGCATCGGTTGAAGACGAAACCCGCGAACACAGGTTGCGCGCTGTACATTCTCAATTTAGTCGATTCGATTGCCTTTCGCAGAGATTTGACAAGATCCACGTTCTTTCAATCGTATCTCTCGAATTTCTTTATTTATTCCTTCAACTTCCATTTGCGTTAGATTCAATGGAATTTCATAAAAATTATTCGTAGATTAATGTCAACGAAACTAAATTCTAGCCACATAATTTGTCGAAATGTTGGAAAGAAAAAGTGAAATAAAGCGATGCTAAAGAATGGAAAAATTGCTTGATGTAACGAATACGATAGAAGAAGAATATATGGTTAAAAGAGTATGATGAAACATTGTGAGAAAGAAGCAAAAAATGCATACAAAGTAGGACGAGAAATAAAACGTGATATCTCGAAAGAAAATTTAAATTCTGTTTCCATTAAATTCTTCTCGCTTGTAACCCACAGAATATTCATAAATATTCATCAATTCCTCTAGAACCAAAAGAGAGAAATAGCACGGCATATGAATGGAGGCAAAGCGAGAGAGAAAATAAAATACGACCGTATAATGGTACGATGACCGACGACCAGCTGCTCCGATGAAATTATTTTTATACAAATTTTAGACTAAATTTCTCTAAAGATGCACAAAAAGAGGACAAGATAAATGAAGCACACGCCAATTACTACTATAGTCAAAAACACCATTCCAATCAGTGTCGCGTCGTTTCAAACTCGGCTAGAGCAAAGCGAATCATTCGTCTCACGGACGAAGTTTCGATAAATTTCGAACTGGATGCAGTTTTCCAGTGGACGATCGCGACTTACGCTGTAAAATCTGATTTCTGGTCAGCGCACCCTCGATGTCACGGTTCAGGCCGGCAATCAAAGCTGTTTAGAAGCTCTTCGAGTGCACTTTATTGGAATAACCTAGATGTTGTCGATCGAACGGTGTGCGAAAGGTGACAACCACGTTGATTCCGCTTCAGAACCCTCGTGAAGCCTCGAGGGGCCACGGGACACAGGGGGTTACCCGGTTTCCCCTGTTACGATTTTTCTTTTAACTCGAGTGTTCGTTGAGGGAAAGTCAAGAATGGGGATTCTGGGGCGGAACGTGGCAAAAAATTGTTCCGGGGTTGAAATTTGTCGAACGAATGAATTTCTCGTATTTTCTAAGTGTCTTCTTTCCGGTAATGAGAACATGGTCTAATCGGGGCTGTTTTATTCAAAGTGTTAGAAATAATGGTTCTTTGATTTCACGAACGCTTAATTTTAATTGGAACTTTTTATGCAGAATTTCAATTTTTGTTTAGGAAAATTAAATACAAGTAGCACAGAATATTTCACCATTTCTTCTTCTGTTTCTCTTCCTAGCAGTTGCCTATAGCTTTAATCTATGAAGATCCGAGACTAAGATATGGCACCCTATTGTACCCTAAATACCCTAAAACAAGCCCACCTATTCTTCTCCACGAAATCCATTATTTTTCACTATGGATAGCACTAATTTGGCGATGCGTTTATAGCTGTATCGTCTGACAAGGTCTATGACCATCTAATACCAAGATTCGCAGTCCTTCTGCTGAAAAAGGCTCGTGTTATTCTTCTCGACTTAAACTTTCCAAAAGTTCTCTAAACCAAATCCGAGACTTTTCTAATCTAAACCTAATACTCTGCTCCGTGAACAATCCGCGTATCAACAAATCCAACAACACACCATTAAAGTGCAACGAAAAGCAGCCGCGTGACTCAAGCCGCACAGAGGCCAGGGAACCGAACGCTGGCACGGCGAACGTGTGTCTCTGGCTGGTTGAAAGTCGCCGATAAACACTGGATTAGCTAAGACTCAGACCGCAGCCAGACCTTGCACGGCTCGGTAGCCTTTTCTCTCCGCGCTATCTCGGGCTAATTGCACGTAATAACTAACACGCCTGGACTCGAGACTTCAATGCTATTTATGGTAGTTTCTCGTGGACAGGCTAGCGGGATCAAAGGGGACGCGTACATGTTTCTTCATTTTCTTCTTTTACATTCTTTTTAACGAATTACGAGCTCATTGTTCCCTCCGTTTCGTACCACTTTTATATCGCCCTTTGCGAAACTCGCTATCATCTCTGATGGCTCGGGATGGCTTGAGTGTCTCTTGGCGCACTTGTTGGTCACGTTATTTCAACAAACAATTGAATAAATCAAGACGATTTCCCTGTTACACTATCCGTTCACCAACACGTGGCACCTGCTTCAGGAATGGACAAGGAACACAAAAGTGCGATGAAAGAAGTCCGTGTAAACGTGTCTTCTACCCGACCTTGTTTCAGAGTTATGGCCACTTATGCGTCTCGATGATCTCGCAGAAGATGCTCGACATGGCTACCCTCGGCCTGTGTCGTTCCTTTGTACACGTGGAATTTTTGAAAGATGGAGAAATTGTTCGACACGACTGCAGGTTTCTATAGAAAGCGAGGATGGTCAGTCAATTCGAGTACCTTGCACGAAGATAAGCTGTCGTGGATTATCGTAACGCAAAATCGGTGGTTATAACTTCGACACAAGGTCAAATATGACACAAGCTCGATGCATATGAAGTTTTCTCATTGATTTCGTGTCCCACATCGACTTCTAAACTGGCTCGTCTTATGAAATACCCTGTACCTTAAAATTTCCTCCTGCTCTCAGAATTCGCGATAGCGAACCCTACTACGATCGTCGAATTTGTACAGTTTGGCCCTTTACAAGTCCCTGGTACTTTAAGAGAATGTTTAACGCACGATCGAAACGAGAAATCACGCACATCAGTGCAGACCAAAAACAATTTTCAGTTTCATTCGAGATGGTTCGTAACGTCAGAAAAAGTACGTGTCCGAGTGGAAAATAAGCGAAAAAACGCAACAGAATCGATCTTCGACATTACGAAGCTCCTCTCATACTTATTTCTTCTTCTTCTTCTTCTTCTTCTTCTTTTCGTCTCATCGTCACATAGATTATGTCAAACGAACGGAAGAAAGAACGAGTAATCGTGGAAGAAGAAGAAGAAGGAAAACGGAGTGGAGAGAATAGAGGAGGGAAAGAATTCTTCAATTTCTTCTCTCGATCGTGTCACGAACCGTCCCCTTGCTTCGCCGGAGTAATTAACGGCCAGCAATGACGAGAGCGCTCGCCGCCTTGGGCATGAGTTAGCGCGAACGACCTAGATTCGCCTCCATATTGCGAATACGCCGACCGACCACTCGACCATCCACGGGGCTTTTTCAGATTGCGTGAGAATTGCTTCTCGCGACCGTTGTTCGGTTGATGGGGAGCTGTGATTTCTGGTTGCTTGGCGATTATTGAACTAATCCAGCCAACTTTGAGGTTATATTACCTCTGCGTTCAGAAAACGTTCTCTGTTGAAATTCGCATATTACGCTGGTCTAGCGAATCAATGGACCGCGGATTTTTCTGCTCGTGCGGGAGATGCAAAGTTGCACGGATGTACAGGGTGCATTTGATATAGAAATATATATGTCGAACGATTAAGAATTACAGTCTTGGGAATTACGGGTGAGAATTGAAAGTTACTAGACCAGTTTCTCAACTCTAAGTACTTACAAGTAAACTTCGTTGTAGCTACGTTTAATCGCGTCGAAGTTAGCCAAGAATTCCTGCACTTGGAGATTATTCGAGAACTTGTTACTCGCGTTAAATCGATATCGCTTAAACTCTTAATTAGACGGGGACGATAAATGGGAATTTCAAGTAGCGGGGACGAGCGCGACGCGCAATAATACGCAAGGATTTCGATGAAAAACGTTAGCAATTTTTTCGATGACTAAGCACAGCAAATACGATTCATATTTACGATAAAACGTGTCGAGATATTCGAATATAGAGCATGGCCGCTAACTTTAGACGCCATGGAAGATATGCTCCAAATGAATCATACGAATTTTCAGAAACGTCGGATTCGTCATTGTTAACAACGGCTACTCGGAACAGCGTACTTGCTATTTCATTATATTTAGAAAAGTGTAGACGGGAAATCCGAACGTACGTTCGACGAGCAAATGAAGTAGTTGTACACATTGTGACGTTATGCTATGAATCAATCGGTTACGTGAACACGATCCGCCGTTTCCTGTAGGATAACGCTTACAAATTGTCGTTTTGTAGCGCGTAATGTATATTTATGTAATTTTCGCCAGTCATGTTTGTAAACGTTGGACATACGCGTTACCTATAGGAAGTTTCATAAGTCGTGTACGATCAAAAGACAGCGGAATATCCTAGAACGATTTTTATCAATGAAATTACGATAGTTTCGGATTAGTTTCTATTTTTACAGCTACTGAACGTAATACTGACATTTACTGAAGCAAGAATATATATTATCATACGTATACCTATTGTTATATTATCTAATTTCACGAGGTCGCTTCAATTATAATTATCTAGCGGAAGGGAATTAAAAAGTTGAACGATGTTACAAGAAAATCAGTAATTTTTAAAAAATTATTGGTGCACATTATATCGACATTTTTTTATAAAATCGATAATATCCATCGCTCTTGTCAAACGTGATTCAGTTACGTAAAATGAAAGTGAACATGAAAATTTTCGTACCATCTATCTTTCGAACTCTTTTTCGCCTTCCACCGTGTACGTAATTCCATTCGGGTACGCGTTAAAGCTCGATGATTTTAATTCCATTGTTCTGTAGCCAATCGCGTTCGTTTTACCACGCTATATTTCATTCACGCATTTTAGCGTACTTCGGAATCCGTCGGCGAAGGAAAAAATGTGTTCAGCATCGACGAGAGCAAATATTTACGGAAACGTATTAAAAAACATGGAAACGACAGGCCACGGGTATCCGAGAACACGTATGCTCGCACACATTCTCGCTTATCGTCGGAAATGAAGCGTAGACCAAATATCCGCAGAAAAATATGGGGATGTGGAGGAAATATTTTCCCTCCGATAATGAAACGTTTTTTTTTTTTTTTTTTATGAGGCGCATTTCGAAATCGGTCAAGTTTTTATCGTTAACGAATATATGAATAGATAATGACCAGCCGGAGCCTCGACTCGT
This sequence comes from Bombus confusus, assembly GCA_014737475.1. Lineage (NCBI taxonomy): Eukaryota > Metazoa > Arthropoda > Insecta > Hymenoptera > Apidae > Bombus > Bombus confusus. The sequence goes on from JACXIV010000017.1 coordinate 1,902,883, forward strand.
CTATAATGATAGCGGAGGATCATTAGTTGCCAGGAACCAGGGCAAACTGTCTATTTTTGGAATAATAAGCTTGTACGTACTATGTGCCGCTAAAATACGGTTCTTCAAAGAATATAACAAATAAAGGCGAACAAAGAATTCTTTGAAGAAAGAAAACTATAGAATTGTATATAATACGACGCGGCTGCTCCAAGGATCACAGTGGAACGAACCAAAATTTTCCCGACCAAGAATTCGAGTTAAATCGTGTACCCTAATCACTGAGAACAAAGATATCGTCACTTTAATTCCACGGCCGCTTAAGCTGTAACATCGCCCTCCGCTTATTTTGCACGAGAACCGATGGAAAACGTCATTTTCCGAGAAATAGCATCTTTATCTTTTACAATATCGCTACAAATCCTCGCTTTCTTCAAAATTACAATAACTATTCTACTTTCGCCACCTTCGCATCTTTAAACTCGGCACAGATGTACAAGAATCCGCAGTCTAATTCTAAGCGCAAACGTAACGCTTGTAATTTCAACGAGCCGACCTTTTTGCCAAACAATCGACCGATCTAAAATTTCCAATAACTTCCACTTAGCCTAAAACTTGATAAGGAAAGGCCGATTAAATAACGAGGATCGTTATTCCTTTGCGAAGGAACAGCTAAGAAGAGGAAAGGGAGGAAGAGGTAACGCTTTCTCTTTTCCTTCGTTCCATCGAGCAACCCCCGGGCCACTTTGCGCAGTCGATATCCTCGAGGAGAAAGCAGCTTCGTCCTTCGTAGGAAACTTAAGGACTTTGCGCTTGAACTTGATACGAAATGGGCTAAAAGCGATCAATACGAGCTTTCGGCGCTTGCGAAGCGTAGCTCCGGCTGGCATGGCCAGCGGAGACCACCCTGTAAGCTCGCTGCGAGCCTGTTATCAGCATGGGAATCGCCATAGGCAGCCACGAATACGAAGAAACTACGTCTAGACCGGAAGCGAGCAGAACTTCGATTTACTACAATGATATTCCGCGTGTAAATTTCGAGACGGGGATTTTTCTAAAGAAACTTTCGCCTTTCAAACGAACGAGAACGTGTGAATAAGGAATAAAAGTATTGAAAGGTGGCGGTGAGTTTATTTGGCGGAAGTTAAATTGGTTCAAAGAAATATCTGTAATGTTTGTTTGAAGATATGTTTGAGGATATACGTAGGATGGTGTTTGAAACTTGGATTTTTTTTTAAAGAAGAATTTACCTTTTTAACGAAGGAGGAATTTTCGTGTAGGAAACGAAGAGAATATGGCAGGAAATACAGTGAAGTATTTAAATGTGAAATATGAGAAATAAAGTACTTCTCTCTTGATTAACTGTAAGAAGTTCCCAGTGCAAATAGGTTGGTAATCCTAGTTTACTAATAGCAATAAACTAAGAATGGTAATTATTTGGTTTGTCAGATAAGCGAGGTTTGCTTTCTCAGATAAGGTACTTGAAACGATAAGAGTTTTTAGATTTAGACGAGATAATGATCAAGGATGAAGTATGAATGAGATATTCATCATATTCTACTAGGTACTATTGCAATTGTAACAACAGGTAAACGAAGATTTTTATGATTTCGTTCTTTGAATTCTTTTAAATAATTCTAAAGCGCTGTGCGTATCGTACTATACGGAATTATCGATCGAGTAGCACATATAACTACGATATTCAAAAGAAACTACCATTTCAATCACAGCGACGAATGAATATCGGAGGAAATATCGATGTTTGTTAAGAAAGTATCCACGCAGGCGTAAAATCAACAATAAATAAGATATTTAGAAGGAACTATTCTAATTGTGGTAAAATATCAAGGAAGAAGATCTTTAGGAGAAAATCAGTAAAATTTTTAAAGCGATTTCACAACCAACAAATTGAAACACCCTCTACAATGAACTTTATTTGCTTTATGACTATCCATTTGACAATTACACAATCTTTAAGGTAAGTCTACGAGCCCAACGTGTTGTTCCGCGATCACAGAACTCCAGCTTGGGCTGTCCCAATGATTCACCATAAACAGGACCAACGCAGCGTGTTTTACCGTGTTCAGATTAGACAAGCACGCTTGTCAGCCTTTCCCTAATCGATACTCCACTAGAGCACTCGGCGTTTTTCGCATTCAATCCTGTCTTCGACGTAATTCGCGACTTAAGAATACGTTCGCGTAACGCAGTTCGACAGGATCAGGCTAAATTTTGTGAACAAGCGATACACGCGTCTTTTGTATTCTCTAAAAATCATTAACGCGGTATTCAAATTATTTGTAACATTTCTCGTAAATGTATCAGTATATAACATAGAATTACGAAAGATAACGTGCTTCTTTCTGAACACGATTTCATAGAAATTTTGCATTTCGAACTTTCACGACGATAAGATACTTTGATATTAGCTTTTTGGGATAACCAATCGCGTTTCGATTTTGAATTTGAGCTTGGTATTTAGAATTAGGGCATTGAAACTCGGTTTCAGGTTTCGCCCGAAGGAGTAGACTGCAATGTGTACGAAACGTCGACCCAAAATGCAAATGCCACGAGCAAATGCAAAATCCGGACACGATCGTTCACATAAATTGTACGAGATGAAATTTCTAGAATTTCTAAATTTCCTGTAAATTAAATTTCTACCTTAAGGGAATGATAATGCCGTTAAAACAATACTACTCAATTATAAAAATAATATTATAATTGGACTGTGGATTTTTAATCGTCGATAAGACATTTGAAAATGCAGAATTGTATAGAATCCACATGGTATGAAAAAATATATATATCGGAATATTCAAAGTATGGTGTTTCTTATAATACTCACTAGGTAAAATAATTTTCCACCGAGGTTCTATTTTCTTAATCATATTCTCGAAAACACGAATTTGCAGAAAAATCCGCGGTCTAATTACGATACTCTACTTTGTCTTAGCTCTAAGAAATAATCTATCTAATAGTTTTGATTCTGTCTAAATGTTGAAACAAAAGAGAAGTGACAAAGATCGAGCCCGAATCTTTGAATATGAAATTTCGAAACGAGATCGTGAATCGTTTACACTTAAACGATTATTTATCCAACGGGGCAGCTAATCTTTTCGCGATCGCTCCCACTTCCACTTAACTCTTTAACGAATCAATAAAGTCGTTAGCTTTAAATTATAGCCAATTATCGAGTCTGCAGAGGAATAAAATTCCATCGTAGAAACGATACACATGCAGCATTCTGCGTGATTATGGGGTTACGTAAGCACTCTTGTTTACGCGACCGTTAATACTATTAAAAGTTCTTGCTCTTGTTTCATCCGGCAATAACAAGCTATCGATGATGTCTTAATTAATCATTTTCGCTTACGATACTTCTGCAACCTCGTATACTTTCCACGCGTTTCTATCGAAAATCTAAACTTTCGAAAAATCCATTTAATTATTACATATCTTCCATTCAAAATACTAAAGTACGTAGTACGTTTATTGCAATACGATAAGATATTCGGCTCAAAATATAATAAAACGTACGAGCATATTTGCAAGACGCGTATGCCACAGTTCTTAGCCAAAGGAGGTGCAAAAGAGCAAAATTTCATAATATGGACGAGCGAAATAAATAC
>JACXIV010000017.1:1906609-2014338 GCA_014737475.1 Bombus confusus
AACAAAAAAAAAAAAAAAAAAAATAAATAAATAAATAAGAGAAAAAAATAAAAATAAGAGAGACGTATAGCGTTAATCGTATGACTGTTATGGGGTAAAAAGGATGGAAAGGGGTAAATGTGGAAAGATTAGAACGTGTTACAGAGACACGTATGTATGGTAATTAAAAAGAAATTGGAAACCGAGCCCCATATTTTGACCGTGAGGTTGAGATTAAATAAGTACATATGCACAGGGTAGCCGCGCTATTATTTCGCAGCGTTTTTCTCGTAAACGATAAGCACAAGAAAAAAATCAAAGGGGAAAAAGCTGAATAGTTTAAAGCGAACTACATATTCGGAATAATATTTTTTTCGCAAGTGCGCATAGGTATTTGCATGAACGACACACGCAAAAAAAAAGGGGAAGGTTTGCTCTGAAAGAAGAAAAATGCAACTGTACAATGCACATGGATTTTTGCACTTGCGGAAATAATATTATCGCAAATATCGTAATTTCTTTCGTTCTTCCCGCGTACTTATCGTTTACGAGAGAAACGCTGGAAACTAATAGCACCAACACCCTGTACGTACATGGTGCAGCTACACAGCTTGGAACAGGCTGTAGAAACGTTAAGATGCATTTCCATCTAGCGACACACCCGCGCCACCGAAAAAGGCAAGCCACCGCTGTATCGCGTCTATTCGCCGCGACTTTTTCAATTTAATTAGCCATAGGCGACTTCTACAGGGCAACAGGAACACGTGGACGAGGCGCTGTACGCTGAAACCGATCGACCTGTACAGATTTCCCTTTCGTAATTGCCCTTTATGGAACGCGCACGCGAGTTGACATCGCGCCGCGCAGAAATGCCCGTTTGTATTCATGCGGACGTGCCCGTGGATAAATCGCGAGCTGGACGAACAGCCACGCAGCTGCGATTCCGTATACGATCCTCCCATAAGAAACCGTTTGCCGCCACGCGTGCCATTCTCTCGAATGCAAATTCGCGGGGTATCGCGACGACCTCACTCCAACGGGAACGTTTCAACGCGTTACGAAACAACGTTCTCAAGGGTTTTCCAGCGATAAATGTCGAAAAAGTCTTTCTACTCGGTACAGATACCGCGATAGTTTCAACGTTGTTTTGGAAAGCGCGTACAGGTTTGTTCAAATTTCGCGCACTTGTAGTCCTATATTCTATGATTACACGTGGTTAGCGTTAGTTAGACGAGTAGGGGACTTAGGTTCGTCTGAAAATCGCGCGTCCAACGAGCAATGCGCGGTGGAGGGGATGGAACTCGAAGGCGCGAAGAGAACAAGGAGCTTTGCAGGTTTTCCAGTCTTCGATTACGTTCTATTCTTGTTATATGGGAAGTTGATTCGACGACACGAAGGAAACTTCCTGTACGCGACCTACGACTTTCCAGACTTTAAGAATCCGAACGATGTATCGAGTCTGGCTGGGAATGACGATGAGATCAGACGGAAAAGAAAAGTTTCGCGCGGTAAACTAGCAAACGCGAGGCTGCATTCGTTCCGATGGAACAAATTAACGAGCGTTTCTTGTCGCTTTCGAAAGCACACGCGGCCTTTCAGTCGCATTAAGCCCGCCAGACGCCGTTAGTTCCGGCTGAAACACGTTGGAAAACACCTTCTAGTCGATTTTTTTCGCGCGCCGACTCTCAAACAACAACGATGTACGCGCGCGCGCGACCACACGGCATTTCACGACGCAGAAATTTCCAACTAGCCTGACACGTTATCGCCGAGCGGTTCTCCGAGAATTCCCGCACATTTTCCCTTGGTTAGTCTTTGAACTCCACGGTGAACGTCGCTCGCATACAGCGAACTTTTATCGACACACCTACACGCACACTTTGTCACGTAATAATACCCAGTTTGATTTAATGTATCCTTTGTTCTTTAAAAAATTGCTACTTTTGGCATTTAGCGATGTCGCGTTTCGCGTCGCTTATCTTTGTCGTTCCGTCGAGATCAATGCTTCTCTGTTACTGTGCTTATCGTTATCTCGGCCCTGATCAAAATTGTTACGTATACAGCGGCTTAAAAAAATATCGGCACGTATCCTTAGCTTCCAATGAAGCTTCAAACGTCAGCCTCTACGCTTCCATCAAATTGTATCAGATTGTTGCGATCGTGTGAAACTACCAATCACGTACGATTTAATTAATTAGCATATAGATACTATAGTGAATAATGTGCCAATAATTTTCGTAACCACGATATGAAAATTTCTGCTAGGTCCTGTATTATTGGATCCTCGCAAGAGTTCGTGAATTTGAAGCTAAATATTCCTATAAGAAGATACATTCTTTTGGTTATCAAGTAACGTCAATATTAGAGGCGAAAATAGCCTCGCCGTGCGTTTTCCTGTCATCCTCCGATGAAACATTACGTTAACGCAACTGTGCTTCTTAATGGGTCAATATTACAGACCTGCGCATCGTCTATTCAATTTTACACTTTATCGTAGGATCTTTGATTAGTTTTTCTTGCGCGTAGACTTTATTTGCGAGTCTGGAAGCCGTTAGGCGCAACGTCAGATTTGTTGGCGCCGCGCCAGTGTATGAATTCTTGCGAACATGTATCAGCGGATTGCTCTTTTCCCATTCAGTCGACGCGTAAGCATTAAGTGCGGGGTCGACTATGTTCAAACAACAATCGGATAAATCCCTGGCATGCCTAAGCGTGTTTTGACGCGCATACCGAGGATAACTACACAAAGGATGCTGGAAAATGGGACAGCTTTGTTATTTGAATTTTTCGACGAAAGAACGCGGCCGACTCTTGGGAAAATTCTAAAACTCTGCCAATCGTGAGAAATATGTTGTAGCCGATACTTTCTTCCCTCCACGCATCTCGTACAACGTGGTATTTGTAGAACGAATGGAATTTCTAATTCAATTTCCATCGAGACTAGCAGCTAGCGATAAGCGGACAGCTAAAGACGAAGATATAAATGCGCCGTAGCTTTCGATCGACATCGTCGAGGTAGAAATAAATGAACGCGTTAATCTGAATTCCTCCGGGTTATTACATTTTCATCGCTTTCGTCCGTCATCGGTACGTACCACACCCTTCTCCCAACCATTGTCCCAAGTACCATTCTACAACCATAGAGAGCCATACTTTATAGCACACACACACACACACACACACGAATTGCTCAAGTTATCCAGCGACTAAAGCACAACTAAAAATAATGCCAATCACAAGCTCGAGTGAACAACGGCCACGTTCGATTAACGTAGCCGAACTAAGAGTCTGAAGGTAGCCTCTAACGTTACAAGAATCGGACAATACGACTATAAATTCCGTTGGTTGACCATTCAGGGGAACTTCTACCCGTACGGTAACCTCTAACACACCGTGACCAACGGCAGAGTACGTGAAAAGTGGACGAGTCGGCCACCAAACGACCGATTCCCACCGTAGCACACGCCAAGCGTTTACGATGATCGGGTTGCAACGAAAACGAAATCGGTCTCGCGATACGTAGATGCCGGCCAATTACGCTTGTTCTGCCCACGTGACGCGAACGCGTTGCGTTTAGCCGGCTGATTTAGTGGCCGTTTAATCGATTCAGAGATGGAAAACGCAAGTGGAACCGCGAGCGAGACGGTTTTTGCTGCGGTGTCATGCTAATACGATTTACGAGTCGCGAGCCGCCAGCGGAAGAGAGTTATCAAGGCGACGTTTAAACCGCCGTTTCCTCGCGCGTGTACGCTGGTTCAGGCTCTATTCAAGGCATTTCTTCTTTTCTATTTCTTCGTAGGACTATCGGGCCACCTGCGACGACGATACGTCGCTGCGCTTTGAAACGCACGTAACGCGTGTTGGTTAGGGAACGCTCTGAGGAAGCTTGGGAATTTTTAGTTCGATAGCGATTAGTTCGATCGTGTGTGCGTTCTGGAGTCGATTTGGCGAGGTTAGAGAGCGAGAAAATTACGCAAACGGAGCTGCACGTGAAACGACTGTAGACGAGATTTGCGATTTTTTACTTTTACGCGACGACGAATTCGATTTTGCGCGACAGCGAATTGCCTTTGCGGGGAGGGACGACTTGTTGCGGGGTTGGTGGGAAAGGAATGTGATTTTGCGAGAGCCACCGATAAACGATGAATTATGGAACGTGAATTACACGCGTTTCTTTCGCCTTTCAACGCCGGAATACGAATAAACCACTCTCTTATTCCTGATCTCGTGATATTCACGGTCAGCGGGGAGCAACGCCATAAATACACTGCGATAGACCTAAGGGCGCGAGTTATTTTCATAGTCTGGGAATATTACAGTCGCGTCACCTTTTTAAAAATACGAGTTCGTTTCCTAAGCTGACTTGCGACTCTGGAATCCCAGGAATTGAAACAGACAGCGCTTTGTCTATAAAATCACCAAGAAAAACGTAGTCCGCTAGCGGTTGGCTGTATATTGGACTATTTTTATAATTACTTCAAAAGAATATAAAACATTGTAATCGATATTCTACACCGAAAATTATCTCGAAATGGAAGGAATCTTTTGTCACAGAAAAAAGTAAGCAATTTCTTTAATTAATAAAAGCAATCGTTCAAAATAAATTTTGATTAATTCCACGCAAGTCGGAAGAAAGCGAATACACGTTGCTTCGAAGCAAGAACTGCTTTTAGAACCACTTTTATATCTATTTTATATACATATTCTGCAATCTCTCGCTACAGCTTCAAACAAAAGTGCGCACAGTTGGAAATTATACCGCAGCGCGTTTCAAGAGACGAATTATCATCAGAAAGCTAAATTACATCATTCTATAGAAAATAACGAAATACAAAAACTCACCATTTCGTCCAGGCTCTTCAGATCATTGGTGACGATCTGCGGCTGGGGTCCATAAATGAGACACGGTTCCTCCTGTTGCATATCAGCGTACTCGTCGTCGCTCTCCTCGTTTCCAGTGTTTCCATGAGCTCCGTTCGCCGCTTTATTCTCCGCTGCGATCTCTCGATCGATCTGTCTCTCCATTTGTACCAACATTGGCGCCAGCATACCAAATTTCGCGCCCCGTCTAGCGACCTCCAATAGACAGAGAATCACGTGTCGTTCGTTCTTGCGCATAATCAGGTCGTCGGTCTCGAATAACAGACACTCGATGATACCGAGGCTGTTGCGGCACCAGCCGATAAAGTTGGACACGTTGTCACGGGCGAAGAAGGTGCCGGCCTTCGCGTTCGGCAGGAAGGCCACGTCGCTCAGCTGGCTCATCGGCAACGCCAGCGACGAGGTCATCGATCGTGTCATCGAGATTTTGCGCGCTTGACGCCGCGCCACGTACTCGGCCGCCGACTTGCGTACGTTGTTCGCGTGCTGCAAACAGAAGATAAAACGGTACTGGTTAGAGGCGTGTGAGGAAACAACAAACGTACTGGATAGTACTGGTTTGAAGAATCGCGATGCTTCTGAGTTGAATTTTTGTCCGTTTGACATAATTTGGCTTGGTTTGGCTTGGTTTGGCTTGGTTTCACTTGGTTTGATTCAATGGAACTAGCAAATGCGATGCTTTAGCGAGCCGGAAGAGATTGGATATTCGTGTATTCGAGCGTGTTGTATTTAAGAAAGAAGCAAACGTACCGACTTGATTAATCGTGATGATTTGAGTTGAATTTTTGTGTTTGATTTGCTTTAGTTTGGATTGGTTTGATTCAATGGAATCAGCAAATGTGATACTTCAATGAATCCAAATAGATTGAATTTCCGTGTGTTTGATTTGGATCGTAGTTTGGTTTGATGTCGTTTGATGCAACGAGAATGGCAAATTTGCCGCTTCGATGAGTCAAAGAGTGTTAAATCAAATCTTCGTATGTTTGTCTGTGTTCAACATGATTTGATCTTGTTTGATAAGCGCCAAAATAGTAGCTATCACGCGTCAGTAAATCTAGAGGAATTTTTTTCTTTGATTCGGTTTGCCTTGATCTCGTTTATAACTCAACTATTTAATTGCACAGACTCCAAGCTCGATTTCACGAGGAAAATAATCTGCAAACACAATTCTACGATTCGTAACAGTTATTTAAAATTCATTCCACTGTTTCGAATCCAAATTAAACTGAAATTATTTGCCTCGGTTGAACAAACAGTCATGGAGTTGGCTCGCACCTATCTCATTCTCCTTCCTACTGGCTCCTAGAGCCACACGACTGGCATTCACCGGTAGGAACGCGGCCCGTTCGCTGCCGCTCATTTAAAGAGTCAAACAGACACCGGCGATAACATCTTAACACCCGTGAAACTAATTGTTCCATTAATAACAGCGCGCGCCTCTCTCCTCTCCCGCGATTAACATTCACGCGAGCGATAAATATTGTACAAGACAGCGAGGAATCTTCAACTTCTCCACGATGTGGCGTCCGTGTGTTCATAATACGTAGACGATTTTATCATCGTCTACGAGCTGCTTAAGTAACCGGCTGATAATTGGATATCGAGATGATGTAAATGAGCTTGCAGTAACGCTACGTCTAATAACAGGTTTTGCCGCGTGGTCTATCGTTTAATATCGAGTAGTGCGCCTGTTACAATCAGAGGACCTGTTATATACGCCCTTTTCTCCATTTTTTCATTACTCTAGGTTAATTAGAAACGAAAGGATTTATCAAGGCGTAAAATCGCGAATTATTAGGCCGCTCGATGAAACACCAACTTCCATCCGAATTTTAATTTGAATCTCAACTATAAATAAAACTTAGAATTTACGAATAATAATATTTATAAGTAGAATTTTTATTGAATTTACAGTCGATTCGTTGTAACGACGGAATTGCTCGAAATTACCAAACCCTCGCTGTAACATGGCTTCGAGTGTACGAGTGTAGTTAATTTCCTGTTGATCAATCACCGATCCAACCATTTCCCGATCCTTTCTTATCACCCTCGCGCGTCAGTCACGTGTCTAAAGCACGGAAAGAAATCGCGTTTCAAAGTCCCCCGTTCAGCAAGAAACAATGATCGCCCTTATTCTCGGCGCTATAACTATCGATACGAAGAACTCGCTTATGAGCCACAGTGAGCACTGAATTCTTCACGATTGAATTACCGATGCGCGAAGTATCGCGCTGACAAAAGATCTACATTGGAATTAAGTTTCCATGTAAATAGAAAGGAAATTTTGATATTCGAACTGCGATTAAATTGCAACTTCTATGAATTATATATTGCATTATACGATATTAGAAGAATATATGTAAGAGATGCTTGAAAGAACATGGAACCACCGAACCAAATTATCCTAACGTTGAATCTAAACATAATTCATCGCATCCAAACCAAGTCAAGTGTGTCAAATGTTTGAAATGTGACTCAAACGAAATACTCGCGTTATCAGCTGAAATATCATCCTGCGCTGCTGTGATCATAGTCCGTTTCAATGAACGAGCGGCGCCTTTTTTTTTATCTTCGATCTCTATCAACTTCGAGTTAGCTTAATAAAACAAATAAAAAGGGAAGAAATATTCGCTAGAAAGGTCAACAGTGGCCATAAAATATCCAGTATCGCCAGAGATTTCCATTAACGTATCAACTACAAGTAACTTTATACTCGGTCTACAATGAAACGAAACTTCTATCGACAGATGCGGTTTCCAGCGCAACAGAAGGTACACTCGGTATTATTCGTCTTACTTCTATCAAGAGGCAAAAGACATCAGAAAGGAACAGATTGCGCTGCGACAGCGAGTTAATTAGTCGTACCTTGCGAAATTTTTACGAAATATCTTGCGATATTTCGGGACGCGTCGATTCCTTTTGCGCTTTGTTCTCGAGCCTTGTCTGTTTGCCTAATTCCGAGGGCTCACGAGGTCAATGTTACGCGGATTAATGCCTTCTCATCTCACTTTCACCGTACCACATGCTCACAAACCACTTTGCTATTTGAAACTACCGATCCTGGTGTGTAATTTAGTGAACTAAATGTCGTTTGTACGAGGAAATTTCTCTATCCAGAGTTAAATCGGTTCTGCGGAGGTTAAGTTGAGTGTTTAATAGAAAATTAAAATTCGCAGAGACGAAATCGTGAAATAAAATTTCGCTTGATTGGTCAATGGCAATTTCAACCTCCTTACGGAAGGTTGATTATCTTGTATAACGCATAACTTTTCTTCTTTAAGTATTTCTTTCGCTTCTGGTTTCTGAAAAAGAAGGGAACAGCTTGTGAGGAAGTTTCTTCGAGGAAAAAGTTAGAAGCATAATGATATTCGCGTGTAGGCTTTCTACGTTTTCTTGACGACAGAAAGCAATTTTAGGTTTCATTCTGTTAAAGAATTTCTTCGAATTCCTTTCTATTAATCACGAACAACGATTCCTTTGGAAAATACTCCTTTTAATTTTTACTTTGCGAAGCAAGAGAGTATCGTATTTCGTATCCATCGTTGCATCATATTTATCAAGAAGTTTCTTCGAGAAAAGATATTGCAAATATGATAATGTTCGTGCGTACACTTCACTGTTTTTTTTTTTTTTTTTTTTAAATGACAAGAGACGATTTCACGCATGTTAAGAAATTCTGAAAATCAGATCGATCTGCTAAAAACGTTGTCTAAAGTTTCGAGGAATAAAATAAAATAAGATCGAATTTCTGAGAACAGAAGCGACCTATCAAGTTGGTAGTTATGCAATTAGAGCATTTCAAAACTCAATTACACAGAAGCGATCGTTTTCTATTGAGCAAACTTCTCGTACCATTCATACCGCGTATCTGCCCGCACCGTCGTTGTTAATCCGACTACAGGCGACTTGATAAAGCAGTTAAAGAGGTCAACTGGCAGACGCTGATCGATTGTTCCGTAATTCTTCATTTCCTGCCACGATACGCTACCATGAATTTCAATAATTCCCCACGGTAGCACAGACCCAAGTCCAACAGCCTTTCTTCGAACCAATTTAAGAATTCCCTTTGTTTTCTAGCCTTACATAGACTTTTTCAGTTCGCTCAAGGAACCAATATTTCTTCTCTCCTTAAGAAAATTGCTTGCATTCCTTTTGTCAAAAGATTTCTCTTCAAATCTGCGGAACTCGAGGAAGTCGGCAAATTTTGTCGTAGTTTAGACACAGTTTTCGAAGATTAAAAATTGTTTGGAAGTTCGAAGGATAAATTCAATGTTGCGGATTTGGTAAAATTTTGCAGCGTGAGATTGAAGTTTCAAAAATCTTTAGAAAGTTCAGAAGGTGAATTGCGAGTTCCAAGTTTTTCCAAATGCCAAAGACTAAATTTAGAAACGCAAACCTTTCGATGAATAAATGAATTCGAAGCTTCGAATTTTGTTAAATGTCCAGAGGTGAATTCAGCGTTACGAAATTCTCAGAAATTTCGAAGATCGAAACGTATTTTGTAAGGAATTGAGTCGTAACGTCTTTATTGTTATTGCTAAATGAATTATGACGATTTTACTACGTAAATTCGATTAATGTATGTAGGATTTCTAGTCTTCGTCGTTAATGGTATTCCTAAATAAATTGCACTGACGTCAGACGAGGTTGGGAGAGCGTCGCATTACCAAAACCAAAGTCAAACATCCGCGAAATGCTAGAAACGGCGCGATAGAAGCGACGGCCAGTTGGAAACCGGAATAGGACATAACTGTTCCTCGAATTAATTTCCGACTGTTCACCTGAACGGCAAATTTCCGAAATCGGCGACGTAGAATCGATCTGCGACCCGGTCGCTTCGTTCTTCGAGTCGAAAGCAACCCAATTTCGCCGTAGAAACTTTCAGAAACAATTTCCAGACACGTCATCGCCATCGAGAAATTACAAAATCCAACAATTTCGAGTATCGTGTTACCTACTTGAAATTTTCTAAAATTGTATTCTTTCAGATATTTCTAAAAAATATATTTTTTAAAATAAGCAAATTACTACTCGATACAAGCCAACTGTAGAAATACAAAACAGAGGTATCAAGTGCTCTTCGGTTTGCGAAGAGCGAAAATTAACGAAACGAAAGGCAACAATTTTCGTCCTATTTAACCGTAACCACAATCGTCGATTAAAAAGTTCTCCATCGGACGATAAAACCAATCAATTTCGACCAGTATGGAGCGTGACAAAAACGATTGTGCCCACTCTTGTGGCGTTCGCAGGATTTGCAGACGCGAAGGCGAACGAAACAACGGCTGGTTAGGCCGTTGACACGTTCGCCTAATCTCTATATTATCCCCGGGGAGGTATCGAGCCGGGACGGCCGACCGGATGCTGTTACATAGAATTTTTACGAGTGTTGAACGGCTCCAGCCGTGGAACCGCTCGCATACCATCGCCTTATGGGCTCCACGTGCGCGCCGCTACTAGATACGAGCCCTTCCAACGTCTCCAACGATCCAGTTGCCCTAAATTCTTCAATGTGCATCGATTAATGTTTCGAATCATCTTGATTATTACAAAATGAGCAAGTTCTTCGGCTCTATAAAACTTCAAGAAGTAAATTGAAAGATTGTAAATTTTCAACACGTCGAAGGATGAACTTTATCCTCTCGATCAAGCAATCTAACCATAAAGGTGTTCAATTAAATCTACATAACCGTATAACCGTAAGTCTGCAGGAGACTTAGAAGGACTCAGGTACAGACGCGAACGTCACACCAGCAGAGTCTTCGAAGTATCAATTATATAAGACTGTACACGTAAAACACGTTGTAAAGTCGTTGAAATACAGCGAGATTCAAAAATGAGTGCACGCCTTTCGAAAATGAGATTCCTGGAATATTGACTTTTCTACGGATTCTTATTTACGTCTTTTACGATTAATTTGCATTCCTAGATATCAACTTTCTATCTGTTAAATTTATCTGAATAAATCTTACATTTAATTTAGTCCCAGCGTTCTATGGGTAGATGGGTATTTCTTGTAATCCCATCCCCCATGGAGCCATGGAATAGACTCGGTTTACAATGTTCTTTATAGACACTCGTCCCTCCACACTGTACTACCCATATCGCCCCACATCTGATCTGTACCAGCGTTATATACTTAAGCTTTATTTATTACGTATTCACCCTCGTAATACGCAGATTATTTAGAAAATGATTGAAACAAATATTTACATTGTTGCGTAAACGAGCCATATATTTAACAAAATTTCGTTCCTACCCATTTCCACTACTCGTCCGCTTACTTTTGTTCCCCACTGTATACACAGTGGCCGTAAAAAAGGGGCCCCGTAAGATAAAGGGTTATAATACTTTCCAAGAGGAACAAGAAACGTTCAAGCAACGTAAGTACGAAAGTGAATCCTTTCGATGTAAAATCCACTCTTATTCCTCATCAGCGTCTGACACTGTGAGTGAACTCACGCTGAACGCAGAGTTTACAAGCGGGAACTAACACGGTCTCAAAGTACCATTCGTTTGCCACGTTCGCTCGAATTCGCAACAACGCCACTGAAGAATAAAAGTCGACTTAGCGTCGAAAGGATTGCTTTCAGGTCCCACGTTGATCGGACCATACTCCTCTCGACGAGTACTATGATCCCTTTAAGTCGTGGACCTTTTCTTTACGACCACTCTGTGTATTAGGTCGCCCGAAAAGTGTGTTTCTCTTACAAACACGTTATTTTACAACAGCGTATCTTTCTATAGAAACGTGAAACCTAATCTGTCAAATATCGTGCTCCTTATCCTAATAGAAGAAAATAGAACACACCTAATTCAGTAAGATAACGTAAAACAGAAAAGCTGGTGCACCTATAATTTCCTCGTAAAACGACAGAAACTTTCCGGACGACCTATGGCAACGATTTTCGAATAAATTTCCTGCTTCTGCTAAATATCCCTACCCGTTTTTCGACTCTCGCTGTATCTGAAAACGTTGGGGTTGTGAAAATGAGAGCCACTGGTTCGTAGGAGAGGAAGAGTAGCGTGCAAGAGAGCAGAAAAGGAGAGAAACGCCGCATATGGTAATATAACCGAGCAGATGAGAGTTTGACGGCAGGATGTCACATTATGTGGCCTTTGACCCCCCTGCCATCTCCTCTTCGCGTGTTCTGACATGGTGTCGTCTGGGCCGCGCCGACGGTGTGGGCAAACGTGCTTAATGAAAATGGCTGGTACACATTCAACATCGTAAATTAGAGCGGAGCCTCGCGAGAGACGCGCAACGTGCGATCGCAGGGGAGAGAAGCGCGCGCGGCATCGTTAACCGTAATGCCACGGAGAAAAGCGTAACGCGCCGCGGTTTCGTTTATTTGCTCGTCGCAAACACGAACGCTGTCGCTGCGAAGAGGAAACGACCACTCTCGATCCCATACCGATCGTCCGATCTTCCGCTTTTCCTTCGTCTTTGAATCTTTTTCTCCTTTTCCTTCCGTTGCGTTGTCTTCTTGGTCTTCTGGTCTCTTGTCTTCTTTCGTGTTCGTTAATTCTTTCGTTCTAATAAAATTCTTCCTATTCCCCTTGGTTCTACGGTCAACAGGTTTCACGGTAATCTTCGTTTCGAAATAATGGTCGATTTTTCGCAAGCTGTGAAGTATTTTTCGCTTCCGTATTTCGAGATAACCTTCGTCGATTAAGTTATCAAGCATAGGTTGGTAATCTAAGTAGGAAATTTGTTAGATCATCTTCGAGTCTTTGTCGGAAAATCGTGAAACGATCGGTAATTCGCAATTGCGAAGTTATATTTAAGAATATTTTCCGATCCCGGAATAGTCCTCTCGCCTGTATTCGCTTCTGTCTTCCATGCCCACGTTGATCGTGCGGATTTTCCTCTTTCGTTTCCATCGGTTTTCTCCTTTTCGCGTTCCTTGGTCGTTTGTCTTCTTTTCTGTTCTCTCCAAATAAATTACTCACGGAGATCGATAGTTCATACGAGGGAATTATACAATATCAAATCGTAATTCAATCTGTCGTGGGATAAATTCAACGGTAAATCAATATCAGACTTATATCTACAAAAAATGAGACGAGTAAGGAAGAACGAGCTTTCTAACCAATTAATAACAAACGTCCTAATAAATAATCTAAAAAATTCTAACGATGAAGAATCAGAAGAAAAAAAGGAAGATAGGCTAAAGATCAGGAAAGCACTGATCGACGTCGAGGCAACTATACTTAAACAAATCTCGAATCACGTATGCCTCCCACTCAAAGACGATAAATATTGGAACTTTCACGTGGCATACTGTAATTTGTGGCTGACACTCGTGTCGTGAATCATCTGCATGGTTTTTTCGCGTGTCACGGAAGCCGACGAGAAGAACCTCTTCCGTTTTTGTCGTTGTTAGCGCGCACGAGAAATAACTGGTCGCACAATGGCCAACTTTAATTGGTAGTTTTTACGCATGGGAAAAGGAGAGTCGGAAAAGCAAGCATTCCCGTAAAGTAGACGAGTCTATGGGTGAAAATAGGAAACACCGTGCCCCTTAAGAATAGAAAACATCCGCTTTTTAACTCGTTCTACCGTTACAACATTTTCCCTGCCCCGTTGTAGAAACTACAAGCTATTCTTTCACGGTCGAAAGCCGTGCTTATTATATGGCAGGCTCGTTATTTGCGTTTTGGAGCGAATCCTCTCCGCCAACTTCCATTTTCCTTTCACTTCGACCCGGAATTACGAATTTCGATGCAAAATTCGTCCACGCGAGATTAATTACGTTGAACTTTCCTTCTTCCGATTATTTTCGACCCGGTTGCATCTCTCAGGCAATATCGATAAAATATGAAGACATTGTTATCGACGCGCGTCATCTTTTTTCGCTCAATTTTACGTTAAATATTTTCTTCGCGCGTTGAAAAATGTCTACGTTTGCTGAAGTAAGAGCAAGAATGAAACGTAAAGATTCGAGTAGCGCAAGGGGATTAGGAGTTGGATGCACAAGTGGTTAATCGCTACTGTGAAATTATACAGTAGTCCACGAAAGTATTCAAACATTTATAGAAGTCTTTAACAGATGATATATCATCTGTGTTGCTCGTGGCACACTTTGAAACCAGCGTTACGATGAGACTGCAATCTCGATAAGATAAATAAATATATTTCACATATTATACATTAAAATATCAAAAAAAAAAAGATTCTTCAAAAGGAATCTCCACGTATATTTCTCCGCTTATCTTTTTCCATTGAAAAGATATAGGATATAATAATTACTAATCAATCTTATCGAGTAACAAGAACTCGACCGATCTAATCATTAACAACAATAGGTTACGATACATAATCACCTAACGCGCGTAGTTTCTCCCATATCTAAAAACGCGTATCTTCCAATGATTCGTCTATTCTAGTATTATTAAAAGTACCTTATATCGAAAGCAATCAAGCTTAATCTCAACGCTCATCGGATCTATCGTAAAACTTTTAAAGATAATTTCTGTGAAGAGCGACCTAACCTAGATAACCGTAGCTCGCGCGCAATTTTCCACGATAATAAGAGAATTTAATCAAAGAGACAAACGTAAGCGAAATTGCAGAGAAACAGGTAGAACATCTGCAATTGCTGCGCAATTTTCTATGATTGGTATATTGTCGCGCGCACGTACGCATGCGCAGGTGGCACACGTGCAGAGTTAATTTTTTAAACATGATTATCTCGTCACGCTTATCCAACAAGAGGTCACGATACACTATCTCCGATAAACATGTAGCCGTAATTAATGGCTACGGATTATTTTGCGCAGGCAATTGTACGCTCAATTACTTAATAGCCAGCTGATGCCGATTACTCCGCGACGACCGGCACACACTGTGGGAAAACTGCATTCAACCAGTCGAACACCGCAATGCATTACGGCGAAACCAATACCCATTGGTAAATAGATATTTATGACGCGATACCGACCGACTGCCAACAAGTTTGATTCATCTCGACGAGCCGAACGCGTTCCAAGAACCACCGCGTTCGAGAGTTAATTGAGTTAGCGTCCAGTCGTGATAGGTGAGGTTAGGCGAGGTTAAGTTAGGTTAGGTTAGGTTTGTAGATATCGTTGGTGGTTTGATTAATGACACAGAAGAGTTCGGAATGTGAATTTCACTTTATAAGAAGGGAGAATTGTTTTGCGGAAAGGAAATACATTTACAGTCTTCCGTATGGTTGAGATTAGGTTTGCACGTATCTTTCATGGTTT
Organism: Bombus confusus; assembly: GCA_014737475.1. Taxonomy (NCBI): domain Eukaryota; kingdom Metazoa; phylum Arthropoda; class Insecta; order Hymenoptera; family Apidae; genus Bombus; species Bombus confusus. The sequence goes on from JACXIV010000017.1 coordinate 1,921,700, forward strand.
GATTAATAGTCGGAAGAGTTTGATATTGTATTCGGATTTTAATTCATACGATTATGGGATAGTTTGGTGAAAAAGGAATAGCTTTGAAGTTCGCTGTATGCTTGAGATTAGGTTTGCAGGTATCTTTTAGAAAGATTACGGGAAAAGATCGGCAAATGACTTTAACGGTCGATGCTGAGATAGATGGGACGAACAGGTTTTCTATATGGTTGAATTTAAGTACGGTGGTTTGATTAATAATGAAAAGAATTTGACATATCTGTATTTTGATTCGTACAAATGTGATATAACGTGGTAGGAATGAAATAAATTTATGGCTTTCTAGTTGTTGTCTAAGTTTCCTAATTGAGGTTAGGATGGTAGAAATGGTTGATGATCCACTAACTAGATAAAGTGCAACTGCTTAAGAATAGGAGAAACGGTTTCTATTCGAGCAAATTTCGCGTATGCAAGTGTCTCGTTTCGCTTTCGTGCAAATGCCACGAGCACTTTACACCGAATAAAGCACACTTTCCATCGGATAATCCGTCTCGACGGCCGTTTGAAGCGGAGCGTTTCAACGATTCATTGTGAATTGTGTGACACGACGCCGACGCGACGTTTCGGTGACACTCGCTCTTTGGTTTAATCTCGAGATAACAGGACTTTGCGTTAGATATCGCGTTGTACAAATTGGCGTCCAAAGGACTTTGCGTCCGCTGGAAATCGGATTTCAATAGCTAAATTTGTAGCGAAGGATTTTATATCGAAATCAAAGTTGCAAAGATACGGAGTGCAGGTCGCGCTATAGATACAGTTGAAAAACTTGACGATTCGACAATTTTCAACCGGAACGATTGGAAATCGTAAGGCTGAAAAATCAGGATTGCGAACAATTTGGTGATTGCAAAATTTCTTCGAAATTTCTCGCTGGAAACATTGACAAGCAGAAAATCTTCCATTTGATAATTCGAAAATTGCAAAAATCATTGCAAAATGCAAGATTTAGGAAAGTTATCAATTGAAGAGGTTGTGAATCGGAAAAATTGTTAGGTCTCAAATTTTAGAAATTGATAACATTGCCAATTCGAGCACTGTCAACTAGAAAAATCCGGAACTGGGAACGCTACCAATTGAGGGAATTAGGAATGAGGTAAATTATCAATTAAGGTAATGAGAAACGAGATGGAATTGCCAATTGAGGAAATTGAACGTTGACAAAACCAGAAATTCTAAGGATTAAGAACTGAGAAATTCAATTCTGTAGCGTTCGAGAGAAAATTAATTTCTATTTCTGCATCACAAGTGTAAATTTATTTTTACGCCAGATATAGAACGGAATTCAAAAAAATATTATTTTTACAGATGATAGATTCAGTTTCGATTTCACTATCGTATTATTACATCCAACTGGGTCTCGATCAATCGCAAAAAGTAGCACGCCAATATACTTGCCATAGATCACGGTGATTAATCTTAATTACCGAAGCATAACGGAGATTGATAACAAACAACCGGTGAAAGATCAAACACGGCAATATGTCTGCCGGCCAATTGCTTCTTGTATTAATTAACATTCCTCTTCGTATATCGCCGCGTATCTATCTCATTATTCCATGAATCTATCCACTAAAAATAATAACCAATAACGATCAACTTTTAATACTACTACTCGTAAAATTACTAAAAATATAGAAAACGATTTACAACAGGACAACCTAAACCCTGTACAAATAACGAACAGAATCTGTACCTTTATCAACTTTTTTATCACTTTCTACTTTGCAACAAATTCATTTCTAAAAACGTGTCAAAAGTAACGTAAACCTTTCAGTAGCCATCATTCAACGTGAACAAGCTTATCAAACTTATCAAAAACACGATCCTCCAGAAAATAAACTAACGTAAGAAAGTATAGCAAACCTTCGTTTCTATCAAATTTTACTCACGTGTGTATCTATCTTTTAATAAACTTGCTTGCAACGGCAGGAGAGAAGATAATAAAAAGATAAGATACAAAACATTGAATAGGAAGAATTATAAAGCAGCAGGTCTTTTTGTTAGGCTGTCTACGTTTCCTGGAATCGTGTTTCTACCTCAGCCACCCCTCGCGAGGGTGGGAAATGCAGGCAAAACGATTTGTTGTCGGCTGGTCTAGCCGAATTTTTCTCCTTTTTTTTCGGAGAATACCAGAAATAAACAGTCAGTCGTCCTTTCATCCGGCCTTTTTCACGTCTAAATATACTGATTCCTCCCCCGAGATCCAACGCGGCGCATAGGGCTGCGCTGGAAAAACAATCGACCAAAATAGAATGTCGAGCGACCATGATGGCGCTGGAGCACAACTGTCTAGGACCTTTTGGGATTTACATATTTTTACTGGCCTTTTAATCCAGCTCCAAGTCGAATTCCTCTGACTAATCCACTGGATAATAGGCACGAGGTCTTTTCAGTTGATTTTCGATTGGTAACAACGTTTGAGAGTCTTTTGCTAGGGTTGTGAATCTTTTAGGATGTCGTCTAAAATTGTTTACGACTGGAAAAATAAGATGTCGTTTCCAGAGTAGAGAATTATCGTCTTTTAGATCTTTTTCTCGAGTGTTTTATTTCATTTTGGGGTTTTTTTATTTTTCTTACTTTTTTAAGGCAATTGTAGAAGATTTGAGAGGTTCCTGGTAGCTTCAAATTATTTATTTTGAGATTTTTTAGAATCTTAAGATCGGGTTCTTAGAATAATTTTAAGGAAATAAAAAATATAAAGGCTGTAATATCATTTGGATAATTTTCAAGAAACGGTTCAATTCCGAGACACGAATATTTAAATAAATTATCACGAAATTAGAATCATGAAAGCCGCCGCATATTATGAAATCCTATAGGCCGACAAAACCATTCGAATAACATTAAAAAGACACCGCTGTGAAAAAGTACAGAAGTAAATAAATTATCATTAGATTAAAATAATCAAACCATGATTATGCGATACGAATGCTATAAATACATCGTGGTATCACTTAAATATTTCTACAAAATACCTTACATTGCAACAAAAAAATATAGATTAGAAATAAAAGATTTAAATAAATTTCCATAATAATAAAATTATTATTATCACGCAAATCTTATAAACCATGAAGCCATAATTTCGAAAAGCCGTTTCCAAAAATTTCACCGTGAACAAATACGAATTTCAATAAATTACCACCAAATTGAAATAATAATAGATACTAATAAATACGCAAAAAGATACTTTATTCCAGAAAAAAAAAGAAAAATAAGAATTTGTATAAATTATCATAATAATAAAATTACACGTACATATCGCACGAATCTTACAAACCACGAAGCCGTAATTTCAAAAAAGGCGCTTCACCGTGAAGAAAGAAAAAATCCGAAGAATTTATCAGAAGTAAAATTACAAATGCACGCATACGTTATGCAAATAATGCAGATATAACATCGTAGCATATATTTCGTTGTGCACGCGCTATGCACAAGATATCAACCTCGGTACACCACAACTACAGAGTTCGATATGTATGTACATGTGTCTGTTAATGAACGCGAGTGATAAACTAGAATGAAGGGCTGATAAAAGTTGGCAGGAAAGATAGTCTTTCGATTAGATTCGTTGTTGCTGGCTACAAAAATAGATTGGCCTTCCGAAAAGGATAATCGGTTGGCAAGGACGACTGGCTGAATGTCTTTTTATATGCAAATGCATGTAAAATGGCCTAGAGTGTAGATACACCGGTGTACGTAGAAAACAAGAGATCCTGGGGCAGATAGGGAAACACGCGTGTGAGAATGCGGGTCGCGAACGATCACGTGTCCTTATTACGCGATTCCTGTGGCAGTTTCGCGTCGTGGAATTTCTTATTCGCCGTTCTTTCCCGTACGAACGAACTGGATCAAATTTGGATAAAACCGGTCAGAGGACATTTCGCCTTTTAAGCGGCCTCGAAAAGTGGGTTTGTAGATTACGGGGTTGGACGAGTGAATTTTTATCCGCTGCTTTAGATTTTAGATTATTTCAGGGGAATGTTTTTTTTTAAGTCTTAATAACTTTAAATGGCTGAAGATAAAATTTCAGGTGAATGTATGATAATTCGTACGGGATTGTAACTCGCGATCCCTAATTGCACTAATGGATCACTGATCTAAATCAATTTCTGGTGCTTTTGGTCGTCTTATTCTCGTTTTAGGTATGTATCAGGTAATTGGGCTAAGAATAATCCCAAATTCGAAAAGGTAAAAAGTTTCATTAAAGAAAAAACATAATTTAAAAAAGAGAAGACACTTGGAATGAAGCTGATCGTAATAAAAATAACTTCCAAGTAAACAAAATAAAAACTTTCGCCGTAAAAATATGTACAAGGTATCCCACAGCATCGGGGAACCGCTTCGGCGGTGGATTCTGCATTTGGAAACAATAAAAAGATTTTATATGTATACATAAACCTGTTTCACCATGTATTGGAGTTACAATAAATAATTCTATCGAAAGATGCATAGCTGAACTAATCTCACATACCTATTTACAAACGCAGTCCAATATTTGGATGTTCGAAGTTGAATCTTGTATTCTAATCCTGCAAACACTTCCAATCGATGATAAAAAGTCTCCAGTTTTGCGTTCGTACGCAAGCAGATTATTTTGAATTGAAAACAAGATCAAATAGAGCATATATGATTCTATTAACTTTTAATTATACAAGTTCTATTATTAAGAATTATTATATAAGAATATGAACTTTTTAAAATTGTTTTATCCTATACAATAAACTTTAAAAGAGGATACTTGAGCTAAAATTAACTTCAATAAAAATAATCCCAACTAATCTCACATATCTATTTACAAACGCAGTCCAATATTTGGATGTTCGAAGTTGAATCTTGTATTCTGATCCTGCAAACACTTCCAATCGATGATAAAACGTCTACAGTTTTGCGTTCGTACGCAAGCAGATCATTTTGAATTAAAAACAGGATCAAATAGGGCACATATGATTCTATGAACTTTTAATTATACAAGTTCTATTATTAAGAATTATTATATAAGAATATGAACTTTTTAAAATTGTTTTATCCTATACAATAAACTTTAAAAGAGGATACTTGAGCTAAAATTAACTTCAATAAAAATAATCCCAACTAATCTCACATATCTATTTACAAACGCAGTCCAATATTTGGATGTTCGAAGTTAAATCTTGTATTCTGATCCTGCAAACACTTCCAATCGATGATAAAACGTCTCCAAGTTTTGCGTTCGTACGCAAGCAGATTATTTTGAATTGAAAACAGGATCAAATAGAGCACATATGATTCTATGAACTTTTAATTATACAAGTTCTATTATTAAGAATTATTATATAAGAATATGAACTTTTTAGAATTGTTTTATCCTATACAATAAACTTTAAAAGAGGATACTCGAGCTAATATTAACTCCAATAAGAATAATCCGAAGAAAAGAGGAAAGAGAGGTCATCAAAAAACTATATACACAATCACTCGATATTAAAAAATGACGGCCTAAAATTAATTCTTGGTCGAGCAACAATCCCGAAATAACTTCTACTGAATAAACGACGCGATTTAAGACGACACTGATTTATCGGACAGCTCCGTCCAAAACGAAGTAACATATATCCTCGGTGATTAGCCTGTTGCCTCTAAGCGTGGCACAATTAATTTGCATGATTCGCGCGTCGATCGGGTAAGGACAAGCGCCGTTTAATCCCAATTACGGCGTCGGTTCGAGTTTCTGCCAACTGTTAATTGGTAAAAAATCATCTTCGTGCAGGAAAGCGATTCTTGGAAGTTGAAAAAGGGGGACATGCCGCGTTACGCGAGTCGAGACCTCGATGGAGCTGCCGTAAATTCTAATTCACTGTGAAAGAAGGAAGACAAGGAAAGCAGATGTCGACAATTGCGCTTGATTAATCCAATGCCTGGACATTCTCTCTTGGAAGAGTCTTAATGGAACGGCTTCCTATTTTACCAACAGACGTCCTTATTACCGATTTGCCAACTTTCCTTCGAGGTATGTCTCGTGCACGTACTGTTTATTGCCGTAGAAGTCGTTAAATTGAAATTTACTAGATAATAAACTTTCCAGTTAGGTGAGCTTTGAATCGTTCGCGATTGACCCTTTTCGGATCTGACTGAGATTCGCGGAATTCGTGAACAAAGACCTTCGTATCTCTGATACATCTAATTAAAAATAAAGCTCGTTCGTGGAACGGGGATAAAAGAAATCTTTCTCTCGACCGAAAGTATGAATATTCTTCGTTGAAAAGATTGGAATTAAAAAAGATTACGAATCGGGGCAGCTACCGCAGAAGAGAAAAATTACGAATCGTAAAGATTGAAAATTGAGATCTTAGTAGGGGTGTCAAGAGCTATTGAAAATCCCAAGAAATCTCATACCGATTGGAAGAAGTAACGATAGTGAGGCAGCTGGTATAAAAGGAATTGCAAGCCAAATCCATTTGTATGTAAGCTGGCGAGGCTGGTATTAAATAAATAAATAAATAAATAAACGTAGATTACGAGAATTAAAAACCTTTCACGATCTGCTACTCTTGCCGACCAATATCTCAGATTCTTTTCAACAACCCTGCGCGAAAGCTGCGCGCGGACACGCAACACCCACGAGCACCTCCACTTTTCACGCAACCAAGCGCAGTTCACCTAAAGCTTGGCCCACGATCGTCCACCGCAGATCGCCATAGGTTGCGGCTTGTGGACTTGTGCAGCAACCACAGACGGTTATCGTGACTCGTTATTAGCGATTGTCGTCGTTATAAATTCATGCCAGAGAAATATTTAGAGTAGGCAGCCGCGATAAAGGAGCAGACAAAGGGGCAACCGAGTCGGTACATCGGCTACTCGCCCCCGTTGCGCCAGCAAAGGATTACAGACATCTTTGTCTCTTTATTTCTCCCTTTCTATCTTTCTCTTCGATACGAACGAAGTTGCATAGAATTTCCAATCCTCGCGGCCTGTTCGCGAATCACCTTCTGCGACTACGTAGACTTTACGAGCCGTGACGAGAGCCAAGGTAGAAGAGAAGTAAATGGGAGACTGCGGATTTTTGATGCATTCGTAGAGGACTTTAAGATATCAGGTCGTCCGAAAAGCGTCTTTCTCTTACAGACGCGTCTTTTACAGCAACGCATCTTTATACAAACACCAGACCTGATCTGTCGAACGTTGCGATCTTCATCTTGATAGAACAAAATCGATCGTGCGTAATTTGATAAAATAATATAAAACGACTAATGTTGTGCGTCCATTATTTCCTTATAAAACGAAAGAAACTTTCCGGACCACCTAATACAAAGGTGCGCAGAACTGATACCAGATAATGTTGGCGTTCGATGGTTGGAATCGGTGGTTGAAAGATGAAAGCTTCTCAGTTTGGTTTAATAACAATGGAATGTTCAAAGAATTAGACGTAATTCGACATCGAGGCTGGATAGGAAGAAGCGAGTTTGATTCGAGGCTAATAGAAGATAAGAAGAAGAGATGAGCGTGGTTCAACAGTAATGGAAGATTTGAAGAACTGGTTTAGTATAACAAAAGTAGAGTATTCGCGTGAAACAATGATATGTGACAATGTTACAGAGATCGCAGCGGGGAAAGGCACAGGGTCTGTAGAATTAAAACCGAGAAGCTGATACCAGAGCCATTTTTATAGATTGCGAAATTAATTTGGTGAAGATAGAGAAGGAAAAAGTACTCGTGTATTCGTTTTTGGGAATTAACATACAGTGTCCAATAGATGATGACAAAGCTGAAAGATCGATGAAATTTATTCTCAAAAGTAGAGTGTAATGGCAGTAGGTCGTTAGAAGACTAACTCGTAAAGATTAAATCTATTTGCACTACAGCCTACTTCTGGCTTATCTCGCGATTAACACGATCCGATACAAACCGATATCGCATAAAAATACTTTGGCAGTGATTGCGTGAGTAGAAGCTTTGCATCGATAAGAGGGAAACGTTGACCTGGTCAATGATATTTACAGCGGACAGCGACGTTAATTAATTGCAATAAAAGCTAGGTAGCTTGAATGCATCCGATTACAAACTTGTTCCATTCTACTTCTCCGTCTCGTCTTCTTTATCTCGAAAACGAAGACGAATCGACCCATCGCGTACATAACATTCTTTGCTGAAAATAACCTCCCAGACTACTTGGCAAAATTCGACGATTGAGATCTGGATGGAACAATCTTTCAATATACTTTTCCTCTCTAATATATTTCTAATTGTACTTTCTAATAGATTCTTCCGTCTTTCTAATGTACTTTTGTGTATCGTGTGCATTCTGCGCACTTTTGCATCGGCAAATCTTCCAGAAAAGTACAAGAAACTGCGGTCTACTTATATCGATAAAAAGAGCCCAATTGCGAATCTCACTCGCGGCGATTTTACGCCGCGTAACCGCGACAGTTCGAGTTCCAGCGATCGACTCCTCGTAGATCAGTGAAAGTCGAAGCAGCTACTCGTTGCTCGCGCTGCCGACAGCCAATCCGACACACGACAGACTGCTCTATCAGCGCTGTTCGATGGCACACGCGATCGTGCGCGGCAGATACGAGACCCGTGTTTCTTTCGACACGCAGCCTTCCAACAGTTGCAACGCCACGCGGCTCCAATTTCGGCATTTAGTTTGACAGTTTGGCAAAGGATCGGGTGAGATCGTGTTGGGTACGTCGCTCGAACGCTTCGATTAGCTTTTACACAGGCGTTGCTCCGGGGTAATTAATCGTGCTGGATTTTCGTGGATTTTCTAGAACCACGGGGTGGCTCGATTTCAACCCTCTCGCCGCGACGATATTGATCGAATATTTATTAGAGAATACAATCGAAGGGTTCGTAACAAAAACGACCAGTAACCACGTATTTGTCTGTTTTTTACTTTCCTTTGAAAATTGAGAGAATTCTTTTATTGTATTATTTATTTAATTAATCGATTAATATCGTCGATATGGATATTATTATAAGCAAAAACGATCATTAATTGTGGAGTTAACACGTGGATGTTTGTCTCTTTTCTTTTCTTCTTTTGGAAATTGAAAGAATTCTCTTATTATTTATGTAATTAATTGACAAATATCGATATGATTATAACAAGCAAGTATCTATTACATAAACGAAATTGCGAAAGCTCGATAAAAGTTACTTCGAAGAAACAACGACGTTAAAATCGCATGAACATCGTAGGCGGTTCAGGATATGCAAATATCTTGATTATCATTAGGAACTCAAGCTGCGTAACTGGACAACTTATTTATCTCTCAATATCCAAATTTTTAACCCATACAGCTACACATATCCGGCGGATAAAAACCAAATACTTCATATTCGTTACATTATGCGTGTGTACTTAGATACCCTTATCCACACCGTCCGATCAGTAATTCAGACCTATCGAATCTGTTCATCTGAAACACACCCTGTAGTAGCAGCTCCCGGAGCGGGAAACATCGAAAAACCAACATGCAGAACACGATCTTACTAAAAGATACAATTATAGGTGTATCGATGGTTGGAAACATTTACGACGACTATACTTTGTATTAAGATTAAGATACAGTCCCATTCGTAAGTATCCAAGACGCTTGTGATGTTCGTATGAAACTGGACAATTGAGACGTTTGCAAGGCATCGATGAATTTTCTGAACGATTCGTACGAAAGTCAAAAATGATGAAAATTGTAACGAACAAGCGTGACAGCTACAAGGCAAAGAAAAAGCAGTTCGTTTTATTATTATATTACTGTTATATCACTGGTGTATCAAACTGACTGGGAGTATTACTACACTCTTCGTGAGATTCTTGTGATAAAACATTGAATATCGTAATAATGTTCAAACAAGATAATAGTTACTTTGCTAATGACGATCGAACGATATTTCGGTAATAAACTCTCGAGTTTTCGCGAGTGTTTTAATAATTAATCGATAAGAATACACCAACTATGTAACCCAACAACAACTTCTTTATGACTTCGAATAGCTCTCCGAACGAGATAACAATTGCCGGACGTTTGGTTAATCGCTTTAGTAAGAACGATTAAAACATGGTCTCGTGATAAATTCTCAGGTCTCCGTAATACGCACTTCTGAGGCTGAGTGTATCGTTAAACTAGTGCCAGTTGACCATAAACCGAGCTAAGTTACGCCGCTATGATCGCAACCACGCGACGACCAGCTATTTCCAGCCAATGCAAATTCGCCTTTTATCTCGATTGTAAATTCCGCGAAATTTATCGCGGATTCTTCCAGCCAGCACCCACCCTTTGCAACGCGGATATCGTTTCTGCCGGGTGTTTTGCACGCCTATTCGCCCGTAACCCTAAACTAAAAGGCGATAGAATAGAAAGCAATATCGATGGTGGCGCGGTTAATAATAATCGGCATTCCAGTTGCAGGCGGCGATTTTTCACGGTTTTCGCGACCGTTCGAATCCGGCCTAATGATCGCCTCCGGTTCGAGTGCTCGCGACGACATTCTCCACTTCTCCCTTTGCTCTCCAAATGCTTTATCGCGCGCAAAAGCACGCCGAGAACTCGTTTCGAGAGCTCGATGTGGACCTTTGATTATTTTACCGGGGAATTCGTTCAACGGTTTAACCGCGTGCTGGCTCGTGGAAGAATTTCAATTATGAGGCTGCCGTTTTGCCTGTTGGCAATATATCGCTCGAAAATTGTCCCTTTTCCATTCTTTAAAAAACATACTTCTCACGGTTGAGTGTTTTTAGGAATAGACGAAAGCGCATCTGGAAGAATAAGAGTCGCGTTCGAGGTATTCTTTGGATTAAAATTCTTTTCATTTTTGTGTGTTATTAGACAGATAGAGCCAGGGTTGTTACTTGTAAAACTTAAAATTCTAGAATGTTACACGCAACATTTTCAATTGTTAAATATCATTCTATATTTTGTATTTCGTCTTATCTCGCGATTACTGAATTTTTATATTTGACGTGATAACGAACTAGCAGAAACAGAACTAACAATTTGGAAACTCTTTACCGTTACTCTTATGTTGTTTTCGTAGTGAGAATAAAAATTTCACGCAATTTGTTCGCACAGTTTCACCGCAAAATCACTTCCAAGCTAAATTACTCGCATAACGAGAAAAAGGAGAAGCTGGGCGAATTAGAAGAGAACCTAAGAAAGTTCAAAGATTTCGCGCTACGTTTTAAAATAGGAAATCACTTATTAATCGAAGAAAGAAGACCGAGAGAAGCGATCGTTCGCGACCCGTGATTCCCAGCAGCTTCTTGAAAATTCTGCGCGTGAGTAACGTGAAAAGGACGCGTGCAACAAATACACGCACTTATACGGGTACTAATACAGTGAAGCGTTAAATGGAAATGCATAGAAGCCGCATGGGGCACGTAGTTTGGTCGCGGATCGTGAAACAGAGGAAGAAGGATGCGTGTGACGTCCACCGGAAGCTGTTGCTTCAACGCCACTTGAATTATGAATTAAGTCGGCGCGTGCAAGAAACTCTGTGACACGATGAGGAGCGGCTGAAACGAGCTACTCCGTGCCCCTATTTTCCTCTTTTCTTTCCTTTTAAATTTGAACCGTTACGGCGGTAAAACGTAAAACTTTATTCTTTCGTCATTCTGCTATAAATCGTGTGTTCTTAAGCAACTGAAGCACTACATAAACTGTGACTACGATGAAAGAGGATCTGTCTATGAACAATTTTCCTATTGTACTCTTTAACACACGATCTCAAGTATATTAGAATCTACCAATCATTTACTAACCGGAAATGCCACGGTAAAAAAATTGAATTACGACACGACCAAGCGGAATTGAATTTCCTTTTGACGCTAAACCTACCGACGCTTCTTGTTTTCTTATTGACCGCTCGCGATAGGCAGGACAGACTACAAATTTTTCTTAGAAAAGAGAAAAGCAAACTAGAAATAGATACCGAAGAATATACAGTATGCATATTTTATGAAAAGTCACAGATTAGGAAGCGATATGACAACGTTTAAATACGGTCAAATTCGCGTAGAAATTTGAAAGCGGTCAATCGGACCGCTGTGGTAGGTTTGGTGTTAACGAGACCTCCTTCGCTCTACAAATACTAAAAAGTCCCTACGATGCCATAAGCAAACAATTGTAAATGACGCACATACACATGGCGAGTCGAAAGTTGCACTTTGAGAAAAAGTCCTAAAATAGAAGCTTCGTCCTATTTACTTTCAATCCACCGTGAATGTAGGTATCTTTTCTTTACCTCGCGTAGTACTTGCCAAACGTAGATCTACGTTCTTTCATAGTAATTTGCGTAGAGTTTCTTCAATTTCCGCGCGCGTACCTACGTTCTTTTCGAATTTTTGATTTTACAACACGAAATGTTCCTATACGCGTGTCTATATGTTGCATTTATCAAATCTTATCCCGTATAAATTCTATATATGGATTTTTATTTGCTATAACATTAAGCTTCGTTAAAAAATTGCGTTAAATTTTACGCCGTGCAACTGACGCAATCTGGAAAAAATGATCTATCATACGAACGTTGATAAATTCATTGCAAATAGAAGATAGTCAACTATGTGTACGCAGCAACTTTTGCTTTTCCTTTCATAAATCATAATTTTGATATATCGTCGTGTAGTTTATCTGTTTCATGGTTCTATTTAGATCTACCCTGTATGTAGTTTCATACATACGCGCGAAGATAGAGAGTTGCAGCTAGTTTATATGTACTTCTGGGAACGTATAAATCGTTCTACGGCCACTTACTTTGCAAAGAGCGACGCCGGTGTCCAACCTGTCCATAAAATTGTCAACGTTGATTCTCAGCTCCGGATACAGCGCGTTCAACCACTCGGCCAGGTCCTCTTTCATCGCGACCAAATACTCCTCCGAGGATTTGAAGGGCCTGTAAGACCTCGCCTCCAGAAGCACCGACATATTGCTCGGTCGATACCTGGAACACCAATTTTGATCCTGCTTCATGACTTGCTCGTCAAATTTTTGTCTTTATCGTTATATTGCGCATGAAATTTCCAAGTATTTAATTTTAAACAACAGTAGCCACCAAGCGAAGACTTTACTTATTATTATTCTTATTACTTTTATTTTTATTATTAAGCTATATATATATATATCTGTGGAATTCTTTTTGGATATTTAATTCAGATTAACAGAATAAGTACTTTATTAACAAGTTAACTGCGTTCGACGTGTATACTCGACGTGTAAAATAAAAAATTACCATTTACTATAAAAACACGAAAATTTTAGTAAAAAGTAATATAAACTACATTTAGTAGTATGTTGACTTTATACTTCCAGCAAAACTGTTATGTATTTTATAAAAAAGGAAAAAGGAAGTTTGATTATTTGATTATTCTTTTTGGTATATCGATTATGCTCCGTATAATGTATTGCTTCTCGTAAGTTGAGTTGATTATTTTCCCCAATACATTGGCTATTCTCCGAATCGTTTCGTGTACTTTGCTGTATTACTTTTTGGCAATTTTTGAGCTTTTAATAACAACACCTTTTTTCAATAATGAATTTAATTCTTCATTAATTAATTTTTCATCGAATAAAAATGTAATCTTCTCTAGTTTTGCTTTATTTTATTCGTAAAATTTATAATAGGAGCATTTACCCTGCAATCGACGTGAAATCAAACTCCGCAGTTAACAGGTTAAATTATTTCGCTTAGTAATAATAGAATAAACAATTGCAAATAGATGAAATAGCATATATAATATTTTAGTACATAAAAAAATAATAATATCTTCGTAGTGTATCATTAATAAACTATAAGGGTACATTCATTAGAAAAAGTTAAAAAAATATCATTACTGTCTAATCATTCCAACTACGATACGGAAATGCTACTTCCAAATGTACTATACTCGTATTATACATATAGTTTATGATTTTGCTTTTCTTTCTCCCCAATTGTCCGTCCTTTTTACTTTATTAGAAGTGGAAGTCGATCGAGCACGAACGTTTAATTCAGTCCGATTTTATTTATAGATTGGTTTATGGATTCGAGTGGGTCGCGGCTGATTGAATATGAACGGTTATGGGCTTTGCGGTTTGCATGTGCACGCTGCGTGGTAGGTGTTTAGATGTCTTTTTATCGGCTGTGAGATTCGTGATTACATATACGCGAATTTAGGTGTTTTAGCAAATTTGTTAACTCTCTCGTCGATACTTTGTCAAACAACAACAAACCTTAGCTAATCGTTAAAGGAGCCCATAAAACTATATAGAAACTATTCCAATTAACGTATAGACGAAAGGCTAAATTGTATTAGAAATATTAAACACCAATAAAACATTAATTAAAAAAAAAGTATTTAAAAAAAAACTAAAGAAAAGAACAATTAATTCATCAAACCTTTCCTTTCATAAAGTGCACAGAAATATTCAAATAAGGCTAAACCCACAATTACAGGCCTGACTGCAACAAAGTACCCCAATAGGTTCATTTACCAGCGAACACAATTTGCAATTATAATACGACAGATCGTTTTCCCAAGCCGGACGATCCACCACTAACCGATTCAACTACGCGTCAGAGTGAAACACATTGCCGATGGACAATAAAATTTCGAGGGATTTGCAAGACAATGGCCTGGCCTGGTCGTTTGCTTGTATCGTCCTAGAGAGAAAATTCTCCCCTCTGACGGCTACTACCGGTTAAACCACCCCAGAAAACGGCATCGAACAATGTGGCCAAACTCGAGCTATACACCGTTCGAAACTCCCCTGGCTACCCCTATAAATTTCCATTGGTCTCATAAAACGATGGACCCGCCGGTGCGATTGCCCCTTTCCAAACGAACGTTAGGTTTCGAAGGGCCGATTATGACGAGCTACGGGGCCATCAGGCCTTTCTAAGTGCTTTTACGTTAACGAAATACGATCTCTTCTCTCTTGTCTAGTTTGTTCTTTAGTTACAGAGTAGAATTTTAACTTGAACTTTGAAACCGGTCGTTTGACCGAGCCTGGTAAGATTGGTGTCAATCCACAAACAATGGAACCGAGATTCGATAATTCGGAAACAGTGGAAACGATGGTTGATCACTTCTGAAGTAAGACCAATGTATGGAAGCAGTTGCCGAGCATTTTCGAATCAACGAAAACTATTCCCGATGATCTCAGAAGTAAGAAGAATTACTCTTCGTTGCCGTGATAGTAAATCATTCCACGAAGCGCAGAAGCTATTTCCAACGATTCCAAGTCAACGAAAACGATTGTTAATAACTTGCAAAGGCGACAGAAACGATTCCTGGCCAAGTTAATAAAAACGATACCTAATCAGTGAAGGAAGAAAAGCAGCAGATCGTTCCATTATATCGGCATTCAAGCCTAACCTCAGACTCCCATCGTCTCGACCAGGAATCTAAAAAATTCTTCAACAATGAGAATCACTGTCATAGAATCGCAGTACAAACGCTTCACCGACCATCAATCCCAATAAAAAGCTAACGAAGAGTACAATAGAGGCGGAAAATACGAACAGAGAAAACGAATAAAGAGAAGGAAGGAAAGGAAGAGCAAGGGAAGAAACGAAGCAGAAAGGAGACGCGGCTCAAGAGGGAAGAAATCATAAAGGCGAGGTCGATGGTTCGTGAGCCAACATCGGCGATTGTGGATTACAGGCTGGCAAAAGGTGGCTTTAAAATGTCACCCGTCTCGTGTTTCCCTCGGCTGCAACAAGCGTGATTTACTCGTCGTTTACGCAGCGTACCTATCCCGTAAGCTCTTCAGCGGACCCCGTGGCTCACGTGCTAACAGGTGTTTTCTTCTTAAATGGCAAAGTGCGAAGCTTATGCCTCTCTAGGAGTTTTCTTTCGATGAGAACGTTGCTGCACATATACGCGAAGATTTGTGGGTTGTGATATTGTGAACTCATTGTTAAGTTCGAATTATTGTTCGTTTCACTCGTTGTAGAATTTTCCAAAGATCTGTTTGAGAGGCATTTCTTTGAAAAATGCAGATCACGTTAAGAAATGTTAAGATTAACTGGCCTTTCATTGATGTGTACATCTCGTGGAACGTTACAGAAATCATTTATGTGATGTAAAGATATATCTGCATTTCTACCAACAAATGGGATAAATAAATTACTGTTTGGTCGGATGGACGTGCTCTTTTAAGAAAATCTGAACGAACTTGTTACTCCATTCGTTATATACAATATTTCATCATCAAACCGGTGAAGAATACAGCGCACGCTGGTGCCCTTTAAACAAGATAATATCCAAACTAAGAACGATCGTCCAATATTTAACGATTTGAAAACGTCTACCGCAAAACCTTCAAAACGGCGAAAATCCATCGTTGCAACAACTCAATAGCAAAATCCCAGAGTCGCCTGAAACTTCAAACATTCTAAAAAAAAAAAACAGTCTATACCATCGACATAATTCGCAAAATAATCAACCCTACGCAAAACTTTCTCGCATCGAAGTGACAAAGACTGCAGGTGAAAAGATACGGAGACTTTATGGCTCGTAAAGCGAGCTACTTTCAATGAAAACTATCCGAGGAGCTGGAAAATTTCAATTGGACACGGCGAGGAGGCGAGGATGCAGGAAGTGGCGTGTCACGATGTAAAACGAGGCACGCTCGTTTCCATACACCTACCAGCTTGGCGCGAGCGAGCAACGCTTTCACAAAGTTGTGGCAAAACGCGATCGCTATCTCGCGGTAATTCCCCGAGAGTGCGAGCGGCGTGTGCGCGCGCATCGTCGCGCGCGATTTTTCAAGTGCGACAGCTGCGCGCGCAGTAAGCGGATCGATTTATGCCCCTTCGCGTTCTCGCGCGGTTTCCATGCTTCCCGATGATCTATGGATCGTCGCGAATTCACTCGGTCTTCCGTCCTTTGCAGATTTATTTTCGACCTTATGGTTTATCGCGTATGGTAGCGGTCGGAGTTTCTGTTCGGGCTTGAAGTTATTGAATTATTGAATTTTACATCCGATACCACGATAAATCGTGTAACAAGTAAGTATTTTAATGCTGAATGGTAAAATAAGGAATTGATCGAACTACGACGGTGAATTATCGAATTTTACATCTGGTAGTACGTTTTCCGGTGTTTTCGTGGTAAGATAAAGAGCTAATTGAACTACGATATTGTTCACGAAACTACCATAACCATTATTACGTATTCAGTGAACATTTTCAAGCTGTTACACATCGTGTATCAGATCAGCTTGTAAGTGACGAAGAAATTATCATTTATCTGGCTAAAAATTGCAAGCTTCTTCGGGGTTTTTCTAATTCAGAAGACAAGTTCTTTTAAAGTAAATTTCGCATATTTACAATAATGAAAATCTGTCCAAGAGAGCTCGTCAGTCGATTATTTCTCCGCAAGACATCACCGTAGATGTTTATGTTTATGGTTCGTAGAAGAGGTACAGTATGAAGAGGTTGCAAGTGGAGACGAGTTTTCCTTGGCAAGGAAGCGGCGAAAGAAAACGAAAGACAAGGCGGACGGGCTTCGGCTCTCGGAAAGTTAGCCTCTAATTTACGGTCAGCCCGTAGTCAATAGAGGCGCGCGTTATCGCGAAACCAAACGAGGGAGTTGCTAAATCAGTGGCTTCGTCCACGTTGGTTGCAGAGGACTAGCAATGGGAATAAGCTGCTTCTAAGTCTATACAGCATTCGACATGATAATTCAGACTATCTTTGGCATACAAATTTAAAACTAAAATTCTAAATTAGATAATTTATTAACGAACCTGATCAAATGATTCATGGGAATTCAATACTTTTTTTTTTGCGTATATTATCACGAAAAGATGAGGAAATTGTTGCATTTGTTAAGAATATTTAATTATAATGAGTTATCGCGGATATTTTTGTAAAAGAAATTGCTAAAGAGCGATG
The DNA here is from genome assembly GCA_014737475.1 of Bombus confusus. Lineage (NCBI taxonomy): Eukaryota > Metazoa > Arthropoda > Insecta > Hymenoptera > Apidae > Bombus > Bombus confusus. Next base: position 1,939,598 of record JACXIV010000017.1, read on the forward strand.
TTTCTTGCAACGATGAAATACATCGATGTTCGTTTCAATGTAATAAAGTGAAAGTAACTTGCATTCAGTAGCATGATAATAACAATAAAATTACATCATAGACAAACATTGCGTAAATACATCTTGTTTATTCAATGCGTTAAAAACTTTCACTCTCCTTCTTCTGGATGCAATAAAAATAAATTAATTCTCGAAATAAATTATACCGTGTTTTTGTCATTACATACATACATATGTATACGTACACACCGCGAAATTCATTACGCCGTGCCAGTAATTAAAATCCCTTAGAAACAACCGTCTGACAAAAAGATACTTCACAAATAAAAGGAAGGAGAATTATTTAATATCGCTATAAAATAAACGAAAATTGGTAATCATTACGTAGACTCGTTAAAACGCAAATTGGCAAAATTCCTTTTTCATTTCCTCTTCTTTCTCAGTGTGTATCGCTAATGTCGGTAAATACTATTTCGCGATTTACGTCCAATTAAGTAACGATGAATTTCATTTTTCAAGCAATTTTATTACCACTTTTTCCCTTTTCCAGAAAAGTATCTATCTTTTTTTTCATCTATAATTAAATATCGAATTTAGTATAATCAAATATAATTATTGATAATAACTTAGACTCCAGCAAAGAGAAAATGCGTTCTTCCTCCTGAAATTATACGAATCTTTCAACAATTTTACAAAAACGTATAAAAAGGATTGCTTCGAACGTTCAATTTCCTCGCAATAAAATACGCCTCTAAGAAAAGGAAGAAACGACAATGAAATTGCTTTGGAAATAACTCTTAAAGGACTAAACAATCATCGTGCGATTAAACTCGCGAGTAACTGGCAAGAAATTCAATTATTCCATTTACGTTAACGTGGTATGAAACGTCAAGATAACCTTCGCGTTTCCCACTCGTGATTTATACACTCATAACTTCGTTCGATACATCGTATCAACCTTTTTCCTTTTACTTCGGCCTTTTCTATCGTAATAAAGACATCGCTATGTATACTAAAAATCGCGAACGCCTAAGAAACCCTGCTCGTGTTCGTTTTCTGCGTAAGTAGATCGGCTGGTTTCTCGTCATTGTCTCTCCCTCGAGATTCGAGCCTCCTGGAACGCGTAATGAGGTTAATTGGAAACGTACAAACGAACGGATGAATGAACGGATGAATGAATCAGCTGTTATGAATGAAAAAGAGGGTTCCAGGCAATTCTCTTACGCTAATTACCATTCGACCGCTTTTTCCTATCTATTAGAAGTTTCGTCATTTTATTTTCGCTTTTTACCATTTCTCCTTTGGCTGTAATTTTGATATAATTTTTGTACGTACTATTAAACAGACTAACTAAACCGATATATTTTCTGTATATATTATTGTTGTATATACGGCTGTTTTATAATTAGTATTCTTGTAAAAGTAATAGATTCCTTTCGATCAAGCGTCGGGATAAATATGACAAATGGATAATTTTTTAATTTTCTAACTCTTGCGTCAACCGGTTGAAAAAAAAAAAATATTGTTCACCTGAATGATAGGTCCTCTGTCAATTTACTGTTTCTATTTGTATCCGCAAAAGTATAACTTACGGTTCCAAGAGTATCCTGATAAATGACGTATGGCTTAAAAAGTACAATTTTTGCAAACAAATTTCTGCATAAACAAGTGCAGCGTCGAAATGCTGGGACGTATAATAAAATAATGTGAGAAGCCACTTATTTACTATGAAAACTTGTACACTATAAAAGTAGAGAAGCTATTGATTAATTAACAAAACGCAATAGAAGAAGAAGAAGAAGAGAGATGACATTCTTCAACGTCCTCATCACCCGCTACCCTATTTTTATTCCTATTTAGAAAAAAATATTTGCCAATATCTATATCATCTCTTATTACTGTTAACCGAAAGATCATCTGAATAATGATAGATAAATAAAAACATGGAGATATTGGTATATAAATAAAAACGATGAAAATGTTAATCAATACTACCATTAATTGTAAGAAGCGAAACGAAATGAGGAAAGAAGAAGAAGAAGAAGAAGAAAGGAGATGACATTCCCTATTTTTATTCCCATTTAGAAAAAAATATTTGCCAATATCTATATCATCTCTTATTACTGTTAACCGAAGGATCATCTGAATAATGATAGATAAATAAAAACATGGAGATATTGGTATATAAAGAAAAACGATGAAAACATTAATCAATACTACCATTAATTGTAAGAAGCGAAACGAAATGAGGAAAAAGAAATTTACCAAGTAACAAGACGCAGCAGAAGAAGAGACCTATCGTTGCTCGATGTTCTCTCTCGTTTTTCTGTTTCTATTCTTATCTACTCTTCCACTTGTTCACCGAGTGGCGTGCATACACTTGACAACTCTTCTCTCTTTCTTTCTGCTCGCAGCGTACATCGTGCGATATACCGTTACAGCGGGCTAAGTACACCTTTAAAGTACGCTCACGTAGGTAAACTTACGAACTGGCTCTTTCATAGCGAGGGCCACGCACCTTTTGATATTCCGTCCCTTTCGCGCGGTTCGATGGAATAATAAAAACCCTACGGGCGCGACTAACCCCTCCTATACTTGCTTCTTCATCCATTGGAATGTTGTCGACGAGCTGTTACGATGGCCAGTCGAATGTTATGTAAGTAGGTGGAGTTAAAAAATACCCTTTAAAATGTAACTGGAATATTCAAAAAATCGCGAACGAAAGAAACCGGTAACTCTAACGATACTACACTGCATTTTCCAGAAAGAAGAACCGAAATCGAAAGAAATCGACGATCGCAGAACTTCGAAAGATGCAATTTGCCGCGTTAAGAAAAATTCGAAGTTGAAGGAAAAAGAAAAGAACGAATTAAACGAGAAATTCGACAATCGAAGAAATCGATAATCGCAAAGACGTAACTTTCTAGCCTTTTAAAAAGAAAATTGCGGATCGAAGAAGCGAACAATTGAAAGTGCAACTTTCTACGTTTCTAAAAAAGATCTCGCGTCGTAGAAATCAAAATTGTAAAAATACGACTTTCTAGCGTGAAACTTGAAATTTTCTAATTTATACAGTCAATTAGTAATTCATAGTTTGATCAACTAAGTACGCGTGCGTTGAAACATGCTAACTCGATTAATCATACCGATTTTCCTAATCGGTTTACCGTAGCCAATAATGACGTAAAATCGCGATACGCGCCGGTTAAATCGATAATTTCACGAAAGTATAAACGCGATCGAATTCAACGGGCGCGTAATTAACGGTCATTTGCTCTTTTACTGGCAGTTAAATGTCAACTAGATCTCTTTTTCCTTATCACCTGTCGTTCTCTTTTTCGTTATGGATCCCACCCAATTGAGCAAATTATCGGGATTCTGCATAATTGCTTTTGACTGCGGGTTCACGTAATCCTTCGTTCGACACGTTGTAATAATTATCTTTATGGTATAATGCCAGCCCCACGATCGTCGAGATCGTGTCATAAATGAGAAGTTGTTATTGGGTACGTGACTCGGCTGTTAAGTAAATTACCAACGTAATTCTATAGTGGTTCACCTTTTTCTTTCGAGGAAATTTTATGTATATGAACGTCGGAACGAGAGTACTGCGGACATTTAAAACAATTGTGTAAGGTAACGTATGTACAAAATAAAAGAGCGAAGAAGAAGAAATTGAAAGCAGAAACAAGGACGTTATACGATACTACGTTTAAGTGATCGTAGTATAAGAATATGTATATTGTGAAAGAATAAAAAAAGAAAAAAAAAGAAAAAAAGAAGGAGAATATAAAAATGGGAAGGAAATTCTGCAACTGGAATCCTAAAACCTAGACGATTATACAGTATATAAACTACACAAATCTAAATGACTATGTAGGAAGTATCGTCAAGAAGAGATGAAAGTGAAGAAATAAGCCAGCGCAAGGATGATAAAGACAAGTACGTAGAATACTAAATATAGAAGAAAACAAAGAATAATCTGTAAAGGAGAGGCAAGAGAATAAGAGGATTTAAAGAAAGAAGAAGAAACAATAGCAATAAAATTCTGAAACCTGGATGATTACATAGCGATATATAAAACATAAAATAATTCTTTTTTTTTCTTTTTTTAAAAAAAGAAAAGGCGGAAAAAGAATCGAAATGTCCAGAAAATTCCGGTTATAATTATATAAGGATAGAAAATCCGAAAATTAAACAAATTAATTCTTAGTGACGCGTTTCTACAGCGTAGACTTATTGATTAGAGGCATCCCGATAATTAATGGCGCTAAATGCGCGTGACATCCAATCAGCTCTGTGACGCGTAAGTCTATTAACTCCTATGTTTCGTCTTCTTTCTGAAATTTTTATGTTACTTCATAGATTCGAACTCTACTGGCTTTTAAATTCTACCGCGTCATGAGCGACAACTATGTACTTTAAAATCAGGCCATTTAATTTTACTTTACGCTTGAACCGTAAAAGATACAGAATGATAATCGATACCTCGATCTTCTAAAAAAAAAAAAAAAAGAAACGAGTCTTCGAAATAAATTCTATTCCTCCTATTCCACTCATTTTTATCTCATTTCGCACAGAATAACCTTCTCTGCCTAAATATACTATCCATTCCAATATAAATATTTCAAACAGGTAGAAATCTAACGATCAGAGAGTTAAAAAGATATAGCGATGATATTAGAATTGAACCGGAAACGTCTTCCGTGATTATATTCCGGTACAGGTAAAAACGAGCTCGATCGAAACTCGCGTCTAGAGGTTTCGTGTGTGTCGTAACAGAGAACGATTTCATTCATTTCGCGAGCAGAAAATGAACCTGCTTCGTCGTACGTCGTCGGTGGCATGCGCCTCGAATGCAAATCGCCTAGAGGCTCGAGCCGAGCTCTCGAAATGCCTGCATCATAATGCCGTAGAACGCGGTAACTCGTTGTTGGATACGAGATATCTCGAACCGGTATCAACCGAATGGTGATAACGTCCGAAACATTTCTGTACTCGTTTGTCATCGTACACGCACCGATGACTATTCGCTTGCTGCATATTAATCTCCTTCTCGCAAATGAGACTCTAATCGCCAGTAATTTCTTTAAAATACCCTACACGAGACGAAAATAATTTTGTGCATTAATAATAGTACTTTCTCTAATCAACTCTGGTCTTCGATTAATAGAACTATTTGTTCCATTAAGATATCGTACGTGGGATGGCAATAATTTTTATATAATTCTATACTTCGACTTAGTATTTCTCGTCAATTTTATTCTTTCTACGTATTCTTTCCTTTCTATTTATTTCCAATAACATCCCTTCCAATTGCTCCCTACCATTGCTCGAAAATTCCTCAATGGAACAAATCAGAATCCCAGGACAATTCTAATCAATACAAAATATCAACTTAATCCTCCTCTCGACTCGATCCTTTCCATCTTATTCTCTTCATTGATTTCCAATAATATTCTCTCTGATTCATTCCTAAGATCGTTCGAAAATTCCTAAGTATCCAGAACAGCTGCGATCGATAGAAAATCCTAACTTATTCTTCGTCGATTCTATTGTTTCCGTCTGCATCTGTCTCTGCATTTCCAATAACTCTGTTCGCAATCTTGTCGACCTAACATCCACGTGTTCGATACAAATTACCAGACTGTGGATGGATATCCACGAGCACGAAATTCATATTTCTACGAGCGCAACTGAAACAGTAAACGGGGCCTAGACAGAGGTGTTTGCTTTGCCAAATATTAAAACGAGTACTATACCTGGGATATTTGCAAGAAAGCTTAAATTTCCCATAAATACAGAAAAACCGACCATCCGGGTACAAATTATTATCTCTCTCTGCGCTTGTCGTCCTCGAGATCAAGAAACCAGCCTACCAAGATTCAATTGCTCTCGTTAGAAACCTACCTCGGTTCCCGACAATTACATACAGCCATCTTATAAATTCTAATGCGGCGGCAAGTGCAATTTGCAACAGTTGCACAGCGGGGAGGGAAACGCGAATTCCTAGAGCGAGGTATCGCGTCTAGAATAGCGCTGTACGCTCGTGAATCGGATTATGCAAAAGCTGTCCTTATTCTTAACGACCAGCACACAGCTTAGAGATCGTTATCTGTCTGTATCGCTGCTATGACTCGGTTTTCATTGAAACGAAACCATCGTAGCCGGGAGAATTCAACGCGAGAGCAGAGGATAAAAGCCACGGAATCGTAAGTTCGATCTTAACGACTCTGTCAGTGGCGTAAATCAAGCAACTTCTCGCCGAATGGGACGTAATTCGATTAAATATCTCGTTTCGTATACTGGACCTGTGCTTTGTAACGGAGGCTGGGTTGTGCTTTATCGTCCTCCGAGATTGCGAATTTTTCCATATTTACTCTTGAACGTTGTTTCTTATTTAGGTAGATATTTAGGTCGTAGGTAGATATTTTCATTCGCAGAAAAATTCGGATTTTTTTTTTTTCTATCTTTATGGAAATCCTTTGTTTCTATATTCCTTCCTAAGGATATTATCTTTGGTCGTGTTTGTCGAAAGTATTTGCGCTTTGCCTGCTTGTATTTCTTATTCTACTCGTGGGTCTAATGATATTTGACCTTTTCTACATCCCTATCCCTTTGGAATATTATTTTCTTCCATTTCAAAGCCTACAGAAATTAAATTTTTTAGTTTTCTATGAAATACCTTAGAGCTTTCATTTTTACAAAGCTTTCGCCTATTCCTATCCTCTAGAAAGTCTACTTTTTCTATTTGAAACATCCAGATATTGTTTCCTCCTATCTCTTAAATAAATATCTTGCATTTAGATTCTGCGTGTGTAACATTTTATTATACTAATGTTAGTTGTTATGAAATTTTGATTTTACGTTCTCCCGCTCCTACGGAGAACTACATCAATCAACATCGTCAGGGAAACACAATTTATTCTTAGAAATTTATTACCGTCTGTCGTTGCTTCCACGAGAAATGTCTTTAGTAACTAAACCATCGACCGTAGCCGAATTGGACACATTATAAATGCAGACGGAATAAGATACACACTGTAAAATAGAAAGGTGTTCGACAGCTCGAATAAGACGAGAAAAATCGCCTGGTAAAATGTTAAAATATACGGCGACACGATAAGCCTGTTGGAACTATGCAGGTTTTTAAATGATTGATCGTATGACACTGGTAAACAAATACAAATTTAGCCGCTGTGCGAATATGGAATCCACCGGTGCTATCGATATGCACTCCATTTTTTTTTTTTTTTTTTTTTTTTTTTACTGATAATAGGCCGCTGATTTCGACTATAAATTATGCAACGCGATAAAGCACTCAGAAACTCGTCGACGGAGGACAGGCCACTTACAACGGCTCCGATTTGATAACGTCAACGCTATTTATGTAATCCATCGTGATCTTTTTGCTTTTTAATTCTTTCCATTTTTTCCTTTCCTTCGCTTTTTTTCGCTCGTTTAAGCAAGTAAAAAGATTCGATTGATAAGTGCAACTAGTTAATGGAACTCGATACGAAAGAGAGAGATTTTTTGGAAATAGAATATTTGACGATTGGGAAGTACTTTACCTACCGAAATTGAGACTGGGTAATTGAACGATCGCGCCATTTCGGTTTCGAGGAAGATTTCAAGACGAAATTACACAATCTGACTGATTAGTTGTAACTAATTCCGTTTAACGATAGTCTTCGATCGTATTTATAAAAATATGGTATTCTTGATATAAAAGTTACATTACATAAATATTCACAACTTTCTGATCTTCGTAATCTCCAACGACGAAACCTCCAAATACCTTAAAATGTGATGAAAAATGCAAAACTAAGAATTAACAACCCAAAGCTAAAAATTGAGAACCCTTCGAGCAACCTTCGCCCCTCTAATCGCGTCTCTAACCTGAAAACAAAAGAACGAGGAGACAGCGGCGTTCTTCGTTGACAAATGTCACGAAAAAGAAGGAAAAACACGCGTGCTGTGTCGAAAATAATCGTCTCGCGACGAACCCGAGGAGACACGCGTGGAATTCATTCGAAGAGCGCGCATAGTCCCGCGGTTGCGCGTGCGTGCGTGCGCAGCAGCCTTTAACTGCGCATGCGCCGTGTCTATACGCGCGCGCCGCGAAATTGACCGACCGCCCGACAGAAAATCTTGTGAATGAGCCGCTTCCCATTCACTTTTAAACCGGACTCGCCGGAACACGCGCACGACAACATAATAGTCACGCTTTGCTGCGGATAGCTGAGCATATTTTTAAATTAATCGCAAATTTACCGGTGGCCTGGCTCGATAAAAGCTTCGAAATTAGTTGTAATCTGTTTGTTATAGGAAAGATTGCGTCTAATGATAAACGATGTATTATCATGCAAAATAGATACATTTTTACAACGATGTTGTGTTCTCTAATTTAATCTGACGTACATACATTGCTGTTATATCGTACAAGTATCATTACATTGTATCATACACCTTCTCTTACATAATTAGATTCTCTAACCGAATCCAATGTACGACTAATACTTTAAACGCGATGAGTTAATAAATACATAAGTTAACGTATAAATAAAAATTCCATGTTGCTCAGAAATTCTCCCGTAAAACCTTCCCTTTTGCTGTCTTAATAATTCCATCACTGAATTGTAAATACATTCATAACGCGTATTTGAAGTAATTTTTATGCAAGCTTCATACACTGTATTAATTATCAATAAAAAGTCAACAACGAAAAAGAATTTGTAAAATGAGATTCGATACTTACAGATATCTGACTATTCCTAATGAATTAATAAGTTCAAACCTTATTTCCTACCACGTAACACTGACATAATATTCAAAGAAAAGGAACTTCGATTACCGACGTACTTTTCCTTCGCGTTACGCTAGATTATGCAATCGTATTCAACTTTTTATTACATTGAGATTCGTACGTTTAATTTGTCGTCACCGTGCGTTTACCGGTTCGTGCAACTTTCCCCTGTGGCCGCGCAAATATTTTCATCGCCATTGTTTACGCGCGCACGCTTGCCTACTAGTTTTCTTAACCGCCTTATTTGCATTCCCGGAACCTGTGTATCAAGACATAATATGCAAATAGCCCGTCCCTGTGTCTCTCTCTATCGCTTAAGTCTCGAACAGAGAATCCATCTTCGTAGAAGCGAGTCTGGTGGCCCATCCGGCGCCTCCTTTCTTCTTATTATCGCTATTTATTATAATTTTCACTCTCTGTTTCCATTAATCTCTTCCGCTTTCTCTATTGTGCCGAGTAATCCGACGTGAATCCTACGAGATTACGTTATTGTTCGGCCCAAGTATATGCGTGATTCAGAGTGAACGTTAATTTTCATTGTCGTCGAATCAACGGCGGATAATGATCCGCGGAAATTTTTCTATTTGCGAATCGGGCAAATTTCGAGACGCAGTCCTTCGTGATACGCTCAAGTATCGTGAAAGTTAACAGAAGACCGGATCAATGTAGACTATCTTTCGTAGAATATATTAACAACGTGGAGACAGCACAAGTGCGAAGGAAAAGATTTCAGGATCTTGGAAGAAATACGAGAATGATCGGAAAAGAGAAAAAAAAACGGAGAACGTATAAAATAGAAGCTGCGGAAGGATTTTTAGACGCTAGAGTAACACTACAATCGTTAAGTTTAGCAATAAAAAGAAACGAAATGTGAAAGTTGCGAGGTAAGAGAATGAAAATTTAAACAATGCGAAGTATACAAAAAGAACGTTCTTGAATCTCCAAATTGCGCTAAAAATTGTAAAAAAATTCGCAATTTTCCTTTCAAAAACAAAGCCTACGATATCTTTCGCTTGAATCCAAAAATAATTTAAAATCCAAAGCACAAGAACGAAAATTTACCAACGTACTAAGTTACTAAAGAAAGAAGAAGGAAATAAATTTCTCACAAGATAAAGAAATATTAAACGTTCTCGTAACTTTAAGAAATCAACCCTTCAGATTTCCCATGCTGAAAAAAAAACCTTTGATTCTCCCTATTCCCTCCCCATAATCATCCAAGAATACATACATCGGGTTCCCCCATCATCAAACACTGAGCAAATTACCGCACGCTATAGCGCATCAGTGATTCATCATCCACCGTTTAGAGGCGAATTTCACGCAGGGTAAGCAAGCAGCTTTCGAAAGACGCGCGGGTCTTCGATTATCGCAAAAGTGCATCTGGCGAGCGTATCCGAGCGCATCGGACTATCATCCAGCTATCTCTGCTGTTTCTTTCGCGTTTCCATCGAGCAACAGCGCGAGAACTCGCCGAGAACCTTTGTGTCCTCCTCCCTTCTTCGTCTCGATTTCCACGACATCAAGCAACATCGACAACTTAACCTGGAGTTGGCAATTAGATAAAACTAGTCGTCGCGTCGATCGTTGGATAATCGGTTTAAACGGTGACGAGGGCGGACACGTTGGAGAGAAATGGGGATGAAAGAGACACGGACGAATCAACCCCTTCTGGTTTAACATCTACGATAGATGCATCTCGCTGGATTCTTGAAGTTCACGCTTTGTTTCTTTCTGGTGACTTTTCATTCCGATATTTAATTCATCGATGAAGAGCCAACTTCTTGCGGGATCGATATTCATTTATGGGCGACCTTGCGTTACACAGGCGATCTTTCGTTTCATTTGGGAAGAAATTTTGAATCTGCATTTCAGCTCCATCGTTCGAAGAAATGATGAGTGCGTTGAACGCAGAACAGCTTCGAAAAGAACGCAAACGGATCGAGAAATCGCGAGGAAATATACAAAGCAGATTGTAAGAGATTGAAAAATAATTATGAGAAAGCACAGAGGACTTGGTAGCGAATCCTAAGAGTGCGAAATAAATAAATGGGAAAGAAGAAACGTGAAATATAACAAATTCTTAAAGAAAGAAAAATTACGGAAAGTTTGAAGAACGTTCGAAAATTCTACGTCGAGTGGTAAGTATCTAGCCGTAAAAATTTTTTTTAAAGAAGTTGAAGATGGTTTCGGAAACATATTAAAATCTAAAAGAAAAGAGACCTTGTTTCTACAAATCCTAGAAAGAAATCTCGAAAGAATAGAAGCTTAACCAGTGAACCAGTGTTCACCTACGATGTCCACGATATTCTACATTTATATGAAACCTACGATATCTACGTGATCCGTAAAAAAAAAAACAAGCAACATAAATCAGAATTAAAGTAAAACGTGGACGATTTCCACGAAGAAATAAGAATGAAAGGATCCTGCAGGATCTCGACGCAAATAAATAAACGATGTTCCACGACCTGTGCGTACTTTACAATGGAACGAAGTGTACATCGTATTATCGATACAATGTATCGCTGCGAGAGACAAAGCCTGACGATTCCATAGGACGAGAATTCGTGATTAATCTGATCCAGGCTGCAGAGATCACCGCTGCGTTCGTTGGAGAGAAGTGTCATTGCGTGCGGGATTTATTTGTTCGCCTAGCTGCACGTTGATACGTTAATCGCCTCATTTGCCTTTTAAGCGTGTTTTTTTAAACGCGCTAAGGACAGGTGAGTCAGCGTCCCGCTCTCGGAAAATTTATTAAGACTTTTAAGGTAAAGCGACTTAAAAATAGACGTCAATAACGATCTTGCTAAGGATACAGAACGTTTGCAGCATAAATCGCTATTAAATTCGGCGTTATACGTGTGCGATATCTTCTTCAAATATGTCGTTGTTGCTCGTTATTCATCGTCCTGTTATTTCTATCGATGCATCGTCTTTTCTACTATCGTTTGTTATCTGAGCGTTTGTTATCTGAGATTATTGTATTAATCGCGTACCAGGTATTATTACAGTCTTCAAATATAGATCGTCGATTGCTCGAGGATATTTTATCGAATTTCCATCGCATCGCTTGATATAATGTATAATAATATTTGAGAATCGAAAATTCGACGGCTAATAAGAAAATGATTTAGAAGAAAGCAAGCGATGGTAATACCAAGCGCGATTAATATTCGTTTTAATAACGACGACGCTCCACGTTCTTAATGAAATCGTTATTGACACGTATTTTGACGACTTATATTTCAAAATGAATAATGATAATTTTAGAACGAAAGGATTGTCAATATCGTAGCAAAAATTCGGATCACGACAATTACGCGATTCGAGGCTACTTAAAAGCAAAGTTTGCCTTTGTTGTTGAGAAAAAAATTATCTGGACGTTAAAACAAGCAACACCTAATTGCTTGTTTGACGATCAATCACGCGTAACCGCGAAGGCAAACATTTGCCGCGCTAAATCAATAAAAACGTTGTTCCACGGAGACACCTTCGCGGTAGCGTGTCTTTTTCGATTAGATCAACTCTCAAATAGTATCTTTAGGCTATAGATGCGTATAATAATTCATATTGGTTTAGTAAAATTTAGCGTATTTTATATTAATACAAATCGTTTTGCTTCTTAATATTAGTATCAATGGAAAATAATTTTATTTTGTATTCTACATCCGCCGTGATAGAGATTTTTAATAAAACGAAATTAAATTAAGAATTCCAAAATTAAGCAATCCAGCTCTGAATTACTACGATCCTCAATGGCCAGATAATACCAGTTCAGACGTTAAGAGCTATAACGTCGCGTGTATTTCGAGTACGACCACCGAGAAGCTTATCGTCAATCTCTTTTCGCGGTTTCCAAGATAATACGAAAAATCGCTGACCTGTCCCTGCCACAGCGCACTCGATCCATCAAAATTTTGATAATCTATGGACACATACGTTCAACGTACACGAATACCATTCCACACTTCTTTGGAAGTTCTTTCGGACGCTAATACGCAACTATATTACGCGCATTCACATAGTATATTAAGCTATGATCGCATTATTCGTCATAATATTATCACATTGAACTATGTATGTGTATACAGCGACTCGAGAGAGTATTTGAACATTTACATAGAAAATTGTCGTATACGTATATTGTATATATCGTATAAAAAATTTTCGAATGGTTTAACTTTGCTGTAATCGTAGGGATTGTTATATTTTCATCTTACTGTAATTGTAGTCGAGGTTTCTAATGATTTAAAGAGACGTTTAACAGGAAATTGAAACGAACAATAATAAGAAATATAATTAGGTCGAAGATGGCCGTAGCAAAGTGAAACACGTAATAAGGTTAAGTATCCTTAATGGGTTATCCTTAATAGTCATGCTTAAGGAATACCACGTCGTTAGTTTCAAAGATACGAAAGGAATTTTGTTGCGTGCTTCTTTTTATATTTCATACGCGTAGAATATTGTTCGGAAAAGAATATTTTGAAATTCATATAAGTGACGAGGTCACAGTATTTACAAGAGCAACGTGTTAGGTTAGGTGAATTGTTACGTTAAACTAATTTTAAAGGCGATCTTTTTCAAATCATGCTTTCCATCTTAACACGCGACAGATATTCGAAACGATTTGTTTAATTAACAACAAACTTCGATGTATCACACTTCGTGTTTTTTTCAATACATCTATTGGTGCAATTTTTAGATACTTTCAAAGATTATTCCTACTAGAATATATTTTTCAATAGAAACTTCACTTACTTGGCCTTTGAAATGATTAAAGAATCATACACTAAACACGCTCTCGAGAATATATCGTAATGTAACATAAAGATTTTCGTTTTTTCTCACTTAACACTTCTACCAATTGACAAGACTTTGCTAGACATGGTCTCGTAGAAAACGTTTAATAACACCGCCATTTTGTAATTTTGACGAATGGAAATCAAATTGAAATGTTTTCTAACGGCAGTCTTCGTTATATTTTGTCGAATAGCTAAGTATGTATGCATTTCAGACACAAGAATGTCAATTTAATCTATCTTTTTAGACCTCTAAGGTGGCACGTCTTTAAAAAAAGCCGTTGTTAATCTGACGATCGACTGCGACCGTTAAATTGAACGACGCAACTGACCGTTGCGCTATGGAACGATCGCAAGATGCATAAAAAACGCGGGACAAAAAGCTACAGCGCAATACTGACCAAATAAATCAATAAACACTTGATATTTTCTCACTCACCTATCAGCCGTGTCCACAAAGAGGAAACCGTCTTCACGTATCCTTGACAGGCACACGCGGCAACGAATGTCGCATCGACGAACGATTTAATCCCGAAATCGTCTCGATCTATCGCGCGCGAGACCGCCAATTATCATCAAGGCGATCGCGACGTATCGTCTCGAACTAGTCGTGTGTTATACGATCGATTCACCGGACATCTGCGGACTGACAGTTCTCACTTCGATACGGTACGATGCCACCGAGACAAAAGCTCGATAATTACCAGGCCAGAGGATACGTCCGTTTCTGCGCGTTTCTGTATCATACAATTTTTCTTCCTGTCGCGTCACGACGATTTGTTTTCAATGCACGATACCGTTCACACCTTCAAGGGGTACACTCAAACCCCATACTCACGCGTCGCGTCCCAACTAGAGACTAAAGCGCCTAGTTACTCTCCACCCGTATAAATGCCTCGCTGCAGCGTGAATGTAGTCGTAGGTTCGGGAGCTTGGAAGGGAATATTGTCGCTTTCTTCCGTTAGGGGGCGCCATGATATAGCTTATGGCTTTGGGGGAGAAATGGTGGAAGAGTGGGAGATGTAGGTAAAAAAGATCTAAGAATTAAAAGAGTAACTTTATCGACCGTGGAAAATTGTAGATTTTAGTTAATACTGATTTTGATAGTTTCTAACGTCAAATAGGCAAAATATAACTACAAATGGAGATAAAATAAAAAATTAAAAAGATTGCTTTTGGTAAGTGCTTGCTCGGACGAGGTATTTGTAGGGATATTTTTTATCGACAGTGGTTGAGTAGATATGTCAGATTTCTTTATAGCTTATGAAAGGTAATTTTAACCCATTAAATAGTTCATTCTAGTTTAAACTCACATTATTGAATGCCAATGAATTCATATTGCAATCGTGATAAGGTATTTAAGAAACTTCCTCAATACCCTTTTCGATTGATTCCACAGTATGTAGATATTTCAACAACTTTATAAGTATTAATTATAATTTAATGTGCATATAACACGATGTGGCATACGAACAAAATTTTTCTAATAATATTATGTAATTCTAATTAATTGATTTTAGTAAGAAATTTGTTACCAGTAATAATTAGTAAGTTACGTAAAAAGATATTTACTACTTTATAGGGAAAATTCATGTACCTAACATCTCAATCACTAATTAAGAGACAAAGTCCACGTGAAAACGTAATTATCAAGGCTACCGTAGCTTTGATGACTACTCTTTCGTCGGAACGACAGGTGCAACGAGTATACACGAAGTCACGTTATGGGGAATCGCTATGGAAACCCATAAAATGCTACAGTCGACCAATGGAAGTTGAACGAACCTTGCTTCATGTACTTTGACGTTAAATGTCAAGCTCAAAGGGTTGCTAAAACCGAGTTCTCAGTTCAATTAACGACCATTTACGGATAATTAATTACGTCAATGAACGCCAATAGCGGAAATAGTATTAAAACGAAGTACGATACATCGAAGAAGAAAGTGTCTTCCGCTCAAAGAGATCTATATATCAGACCACTATTAAGGTTGAAACAACAAGAAGATATTCTTGACAAAGGACTTGTTGGTGCGATCGAGAACATGAAAATAGACTCGAATTTGTTACAGGATATTATAAATGACCATAGGGAACTGTCATTGAAAAGGTACATTTTAAAATGTATCACTTTGATGCATATATTTGGTCATATTTTACTTTAGCAAATTTGAATTAAGATTCTAATTTTCACATTCTTAAATAAAAGATAACTTTTCATAGTACAAAGCAAAGAAAAGGTAATAGAGATTTAATATTGTTTAATATTATTTTTTAATATTAATTTAATATTTGGCAGGCGAAACTTTTTGTACACCATGTACAAAAATATAGAAGATATTACTTCTGAATTGGATTCTGCGAAACATGTCGCGAAAAGCCCAGAAGATTTACAAAAACTAGGTAAATATCATAAATATTTTACTATTATGTTTATAATAAATATTCTAGTTAGAAATTAGAGTATCTTTCGTAATAATTTTATAATTATAAGTATTTTATACATATTTTCATTTAGATGTAAACGCGTACAAGTTAAAATTGATCAGACTTTCGCAAAAAATGCAGGATTTCGAGAAATCTTGTCCTATACAAACGTTAATGGAGGAAGGAACTGCATTAAATACCGAAGTACATGAATTCGAATTTAATTTAGACAAATATGAAAAAGCGCAGAAAAATTGGACACGTTTATCGTTATCATGTAAAAGCAAAATTGAAAATAGACTACACAATACAGGATGCAAAGATATAGACGATTTTCATGTTCTGGTTGCAGTAACAGGTAACGAAATTATTTGTTGAACGATTAGAAAATTAATTAACCTTTTTACATCCTTTAGATCATTTTTGGCCGAATCATAGCTTTCTATCATTTTTATTTAAAAAAATCCTTAAATTCAAGGGAGCATGAAAGAATTATTATTAACACGTTTGACTTCTTGCTTTAATATTATGCTAAAGATTTCCTTCAAATATTAAATGTCCTTTTCTTGGATAAAAGGAAAATGAGATTGGAACATAGAAAAATTCGAATATCGCAGGAGTCACTTAAGACCGTCAGGAAGCTATTTAAACACTGGAAAGGTCATTAAAAAATTTTCTAAATTTCCCTAAATATGTAACAGGGCACACAGAAAATTGGACCATGGAGGATCATCTATTTTTCTTAAAAACGCGAAAAAAGTGTGAAAATATTCCAGCTCTGGTTGCGGCGATACAAAAAAAGTGTCCAGATCTATCTGCTGAGATTATAGTAAACCACGAGGCGTGGTACAAACAGTACACAGATTTACGAGAAAAACAGAAGGCGGCAGTGAAAGAATGGCGTCAAAAGAGGGAATCAGAAAGAAAGAAAAATATTTACGAAATAGATAAAGAAATCGGGAATCGTTACGAAGATGAAGATTTTCTAAATGAAATTCCCAGAGAGAAAGCAACGTATATTTTAAGAAAAACAAAATCGTCTACAACGGAAACCAGAAGTACCAACAGCAGTGCCAGTTCAACCGAAAGCAAGAAGAAGGAATTGATTAAAAAGTGGAAAATGGAAAAAGAAAATAAACGTTTGATGGACGAAGAGCAGGTAAAAATGCAAATGAAATTGAAGAAAAAAATAGAGCAAAATAGGAGGAAGAAGCGTAAGGAGAAGATCCAGGAAGCTCTGGAACAATATAAAAAGAAGAAATCTTTGGATAATATTTTAAGAGAAAGGGATGAACAATCTAAAGAAAAATGTATATACGATGTAACTTTGATTAAAGCATTTAGGTAAAATTTATGCAGAATTTATAGCAAGTTCGAACGTTATAAACAGGAGAAAATGTTAATAGAAATTGAGCATATAAATGTGTATAGATAAAATGAAGTTAAACGAATAAAAGAGAGAAATTATGTTTGCAGAGAGCAAGACAAAGAGTTTACTAAAAAAAGAAAAGATTTAATTCTACGTTCTAAGAAGCCAAACAAATGCGAATCAGTGAATATAAGAAGGATAGAGCTCGTAGAAGGAAGGAGCTATTCAACATTGTTTGATACTACGAAAGTTTGGAGGGAGAAATGCAGAGTGGAAGATTCGACAATGCGTTTTAACGAATTGCAATATATCAAGGACGTCCCAAAAATGTAAGTAACTGGATGATACATCATTAAACCGTTTATTTATTTACATATGGATGGTATTACAGGTGTATCCGATGGAGGAACGAAGAATCAAAGGATCTAAAAATCTAATAAGAAATATATCGATTAAAAAATATAAAAGACGTTAGTATAAACGATCGTGTTATCGTATGCCTAATTTATTGTATATACTCATACAAGTTTTTGTTGTTTACGTGTAACTTGGTAACTAATGCGACTCAAAATACGTATAAATATACAATTCTGTCATTGGTAAATTTTACATCATCTTTTTATAACTTTTAAAACAATGTTCAACAATAAATCATGCAATTTATGATAACTCGAACGCAACTTAAATAGTGTCTATCTTTTACTTGGGACAAGTACAATTATTTTCATTAACCCGTTCATGATCGATGTTGCGTACCGACGCAGAATTTAAATTTCTTAAATTAAACTCTAATATTACTTTACAAATGAAATCTCAATCTCAGTGCGTTAAGCCTTCTTTACAAAGGTATTCAGAAAAATATGTGCGTTCCTGAAAAAAATATTCGATGCTGAAAGGGTTAATTGATCAATTCTTACGCGTATACATATTTAGGAAGAAAACAAATGTTTATGGCTAAAGAATATACGATATGTTTCCCACAACTCTTCCGTTAATTTAATATTATAATTCTTAATAAATTAACCAACCGAGCACACTTTTAGACCGGCGAATCTTCAGCGCAATTTCTGTATAGTAATCTGCGTAATAATCATACTTCAAGGTATTTACAGTAATTGTACTTACTTCCTGTTCGAATTTCTCCCAAACTCCGGAATCACTTCATTAGAGCCGAACGAAATCTCGGTATCTGTTTTGTACTTCGTTTCCGAATCGGTATACTAAAAGTATATTCTCCTATAGTAACAGTCTTTCATAGGAAATGATCCACGAACACGATGACTCTATGAACATAAGCAGAAACGAGGACAATCCCTCGTGATCGATCCGCCATCGACGAATCACTATACTCCAAGAAAATTGTAATTTCTCTTATAATTGTAATTCTCCCTATATTTACAATCGCTAAAATCTTTGAATTACAATTAGCCTGTGTGCTACTTATTGCCAATCGGCCTCGAGGAAATTCGCGGGATCAAAAGCAACGCCTTAAGTGTCGGCTATGCGAACGGATCCGCTCTGAAAAATTACTTCAACGTGTTGGACACGTTCTGAAAACGCGACCTCAGCACAATAGATATATCTTTTTTAGAAATTCCCTTCTTGATTTTGAATATTTTTCAAACTGCGAAAAGTAGAAACGGCATATTCGACGAGCGCGAGAATTTAAATAATGAAGGGCAAGAGGAAATGAACGAAATGAACGATTGATATATACTTATGTTTATTTTTCTTTTACGAACGAACCGGTTTTTTTCAGACGTTGTACATAATAAGTTATGAGTAAAAGAGCGTTGGCTTTATCCAGGGCCGTCAATTTATTCGTTTACTCAGAGCGGACTGTTAATAATTAATTAATTAATTAATTAATTGCTTAAAATCCCTCCCCCACCCAAGCCTCACGTTACCTGAGCGATTGCGCGCGCGTGTGTTTTGCGTGAATGTATTGAACGCGGAAACAAACATACGTAGAAAGATCAGAGATAATGAACGAAGAGAGACAAACTTAAACAAATACATGCGTAAGGACGAAAAAGATAATTTCCCGTTTCCCTGTTCCGGCCAGTCGTGGATAATACCAATTCTCGACGATTTTACTCAAATATATAATATACTTTCTATTAACCTTCTGTTCGTTAATTCGATATTCTTTTTTGTAGATTTTTCTTCTTCTTTCCTCTTCGTTTTTCGTTAGATGACCAAATACAAAAACATAGGTGATGCAATATATATATATATATATATATATATACTATATTTATATATATATATATGTATAATGTTATAATACAAATGTACCTCGTACTGTGCTGAGTACGATAGACCAATCAAATTCGACAACTGTGTTTAATTCATGTTTTATCCTTCTGTTTATCCACGTATCTTTATTTCTTTTCTCTGTTCACGTCCTCTGCTTCCCCTCTCTCGCAGATCATTACGATGCACAATCGCGCCACTTATCATTCGCATCGCCGCTCTGTTATGAATCAGACCTCACGCTATAGCAATATTTATAATTGCTCCGATTTTCTCTCTCTTCGAGACGCGTATACATACACATATATATTAGCCAATATGTGTGTATATATGCACAAAGATGGACAATCGCTTAGAATTTGTCTCTCTTCAATAATTGTTTACCGACTTTCTAGAAGTTTGTCACAACGAGCAATAAAACGTTTAATTGAACGCCTTCAACTTTCCACCTTGTTCATTCATACCATCATATTTCTCCGTTGTATACGCCTACACAAACATACATACACACGCACACTGTACTCATCCTCTCGTTCCCTTATTATCATCGCAACAAGCATTGTAGGGCGATTGACGTCTTTCTTTCCCATTGTTCGCCATTTTCTTCCTCGTAACCCAGCATCGTCTTGTTTTCTTTTTCTTTTTTATAATAAATATGTACACACTTGAACATTTGTACAGGTCAAAGATCTTCCTCCCTACGAATAGTTTAGTCGCTTTGAACCTCCCATCTAACAATATTTGTCATCGATATCCTCGCACACGGCGCCTCGTTCATTCTCTCTCTCTCTCTCTCTCTCTCTCTCTGTGTGTTCCATCTCTATATATCCTTTTTCTCTTGTGCAAACTGTAGACACAACAGATGCGTGTATCCGGTTGCTTTCTTTCTTCCTCTCTTCTCTCCTTCCATATCGCTTTTTTCTCTCTTCCTCCTTTCCTTTTGTGTCGATCGATCGAACAACCATAATCCATCCAACAGTCCGCGACGCTATTTTCAACGAACGCATGACCCTCGTCCTGACGATCGAAAACTGTGCGTATCCCTTTCTTCCTTTCGAAGCGCCAAGAACAGCGTCGAATCGCGACGTCCGCGAGCTATTATTTTTCAAAGACTTCGACGCTCGATTAACTTAGTTACGAGTTTCTTTTCTTCTAATTTCTAAGATTGCACACATTGGTTCGGGGACGGCAAAGAATCGGACACATGAAGAATCGATCGTCTTTCGGCGAAGAATCGCGTCGTTGAAAGGCTCGGACGAAGACGAAAGGGAACGCGATCGATGGGAGCGATTCGTGCAAGTGTATATAGATTCCTTTTTAGAGCAAATCTTTCGATTTTGGGTTTCTAAGGATTTACGACGGTTTTTGAAACAGTACGACTAATCTAAGAGCAAGAAATACACGCGAATTTTTAACGTTTATCGTTTCTAAGATTAAGGAAATTAATTTGACACGTAAATGTAACGTTTCATAAAAGGAACGAAATTTTGTTAAACATTGAAAGGAAGAAAAGAAAGGAATTTTTGACAAACAGGATTCGCGTATATTTCTTGCGAGCGTAGTTGAGAATCTTAATAACTAATCGAATGAATTCCATATTCCTTTTACTGCCAGA
The DNA here is from genome assembly GCA_014737475.1 of Bombus confusus. Lineage (NCBI taxonomy): Eukaryota > Metazoa > Arthropoda > Insecta > Hymenoptera > Apidae > Bombus > Bombus confusus. The sequence goes on from JACXIV010000017.1 coordinate 1,960,870, forward strand.
TTTATTGATGAGATATAGATGAAGGTACATCTGGGCCCCAATAAAGTGCTACTTTAAATCGAGATTAAAACGAAAGAAGAGTATGTCACTTGATATAACATTTTGCTCGCGATCGTTCGCCACCGTTCCGCAGACTAACATTTATCCGTTAGACAGCCAGCAATTTTCTGTTTTCTGATATTTCTTTTTCCCCCGTTGTTTTTATTTTCTCCGCGTAAGAAATGAACGACCAACTTGTAAATGCAATGATTGATAATGATCGTAAAATGGTAACGTTCTCGCAGGACGAAAAGGATGATCCACGTGGAAAGTAAAAATCTCTCATCTTTCTCTCGTTCCATCCATGTCTGTCGCGATCTTTCGATCGCTAACCAAGGCTCGCGACTCACGCAACTACTCATCGATCAATCGACTCGTTTCCTTCGTGCATTATCCTCGTTGGGATACAAACGCTTCAAGCTAGCGATCTACAGAATATGGACGATGGTATCGCATGTTGGTTCGCTTTCGATGAAGATTCGATCGAATTTCGTGTGATTTATAATTTCTAAACGGATTGCTAACCAGGTCACAGACCTGCAATATAAATGTGAATGTATTGAACGTAATATTCAACCATCCAGGACAACGAGATACCTTGAACTGCTCTGTTTCGATAATGTTTGTATGTTCATGATGGGCGATGGAATTCCTATAAACGTATAAAAAAGACGAATTATACGGTGACGAAAAGAGCAACGCATCTGCCCGCGCTTCAATATCGCTAAAGATCACAGTTGCACGGTCGATTTTTTATAATTAGGACAATCGATGAGAATCATCTTACGCTTTAAACGCCTTAGATTTAACGCCGTGACTCTCGTTCCTGAACAGTCAAAATCGCATGCGCTTCGATTCACGAAGGAAACGAATCGTCGAAGAACTGCGTGACCCGTCGAGGATTTTAAGTTTCTCCCTCGATCGCGCGTTTTCACGGGTCTTCGATGTTCTTTCTTCCCGGCTCCTTTTTTCTCTATTTCTTCTTTTATATCATTCCATCCCCATCCCTATGAATAATTTCGTTTATTTCCCCGTCGAAAGTTACTAAATTGTTTTTCTGCTTTTCCTCTTAATTCTTCGTCATCCTCGTATCCTCTTTCCTTTTACTTTTCGTTCTGCACAATTTTCGTTTTCTGCCTTTAGTTCGTTTATTTCTAAGCTTGTATAAAAACGATAGTTTTTTTTTTTTTGTTTATTCAATTACACCAAAAGACGAGTTGTGTGCATAAAGCAAACTATATTGGGACAACATGAGTTCTGAATAAATACTTAATATTACAACAAAATTTTAAGTATTCTTTCGTAATGTCATCGCTATATAGTTTGTAAGAAAATAAGATACTTTACTTGAAATTTGTATGTACAGATATTACAAATAACGTTTTTTTGTTTCTCTCTCTCTCTCGCTCGCTCGCCTCGCTCTCCCTCTCTCTCATAATGCATAGGCAATGTGTTTCTGTTTTCTTTCATTTTGTTTCTTTTTTCTTCCTTTAATCTCTTTTAACTACACATATTTCTATAATACATTGCTATGGAGCAAGCCTAAATAGATCCATTCTTTTACTCGGTTCTTTATTAATCTTATGGTTTCCTCCTTTCCCATTGTTGTTGGCTTTCTCTGTTCCTCGCTATTTTCCCGAGTTTTCTTTTGATTCGTATCTTTTTTCCTCTTTTGTCTCTTTCTCCTTTTTCGAGATTTTGAAACAAAAATGTACGATACCAATTTTTTCAACGTCTTCTTGACAAGTTCCTTCCTCAAAAAAAAAAAAACTCAAATTTTCCCGAGTACTGGCCACTCCGTTTTTCTATCTCCGTGAAAAGAAAACTAAAATCTCGTATCAATCTTGCTGTTATTATTCGACATTATTTACAATGACAACGTTTAGTCGATGTATGACAAAACGTCGATGTATTCCAAAAAAACGTTACAACTCGGGCCCCCGGGTCTCTCTATTAAATTAGAAACTTGGTTCCTGATGTTTCACCATTGTTTTAGCTCATTCTATCAAAATCTATTTTTTAAATTACAATTACGCTCATAAACATATTTTACAATTTTCTTATGTTAATATTCATAGAGAAATTTTTTAAACTGAGGTCTTAGCTGTAAATAAAATTCCTTTTTCTTAATTTTAAGTTAAGTTTCGAGAATAGTAAATAAAATTCTTCTTTTTTGGTTGCAATTTAAGTTTTGATGACAGTAAAAAAAAAAGGACGACAGAAAAGAAAGGAAAACGAAAGAAAGTTTTACGAGGAATTTGTCCATTTGAAACATGACAAGTGACGAAATCGACTCGTGACTGAACCAATTTCCTCACTTCCGTCACGTGATCGAAATCATTCGAAAGGTTTAACACCGACCGAGAAAATCTTAATATCCACCATGTGCCCTAGCCAACAAGATAATTCTAATGGATCGTCTCGAGATGATGGATTCTTAGAACCTCTCTTTCGTCTCAATTCTCTTACTCACGTTCAATCAAACTATGTCGCAGAGAAAGATCGCACGCATTCTCGCAGAGCACCATCGTCCTCTGTACACATCAGTATAGCTTCTAATCCATATTTTTTATACTTATTATTTTGTGTTTAGTCTTGATAAAAGTTTTAGTCCATTTCCATGATCGATGCGGCTAAGTCGCGATTTCAGAGCGTCCGGCACTGGTATTTCCTACAACATCAGTGTCATATATATATTTATATATATCTTATATAATTTTTTCTTTCTCTCCCTCTCTCTCTCTCTCTCTCTCTTTCTTTCTTTCTTTCTCTTCCTGTATTCAAAAAAAGAAACGAAAATAGAAGAGAAAACGGAACGCCTACACTCACGGCCGATACGAAAACACACCAAGAAAAAACGCCGCACACACACCAGTACGCGCATCAGCCACTTATTTTAGAGGTTCTTATACGCAGTATGTAATATGTACACGTTGGACGCGGGAACACACCACCGCACTCACACTAAAAAGTCAGGATCACTATAGTCTTCGTCGCTTCCGCTGCTATAGGAAACTCTTTTCTTTTTCTTTTTGTGTTCCTTCACCTTCTCGGTTTTGTGCGCCCGATGTCTGCGGTGTTCCATCGTGCCCTCCTGGTGGTTTTCGTGTATCGTTAGCTTGGGCACATATAGCGCCGCTATGTGCGACGCTGATGCGATATTTATACGACGCGTGGACCGGTGTGGAGACCGGAACGAGTCCACTGGCGGTCATCAAGTTCACCGAATTGATCGGGTGCTCGATGGACGAATTAGATTACCTCGTTTGCATCTTCTTCCGGTTCTTCCAAGTCGAACTTCAGCATTAACTGTTTGAAGTCCAAATACTCTTTCACTAGCTTCTTCCTGCCATCGGAGTCGAGCTCAGCGCTACTCACTCCCTCCTTCAGTCTCTGCAGAGTGGCCTTTGGTTTGAACAGCAGATTGCTCTTACGGCTCACCGCCTTCTCGTACACCTTCGCTGCCTCTGTCGGCGAGTATTGGCCGATTTTTTGGTCAGAGAAGCCGTACAAGTCTTTCAAGTGCTGCCTTAGGGTGAGCAGCAGCAAGAAGCCTTGGCTGGCGGTAATGTAGTCCCTCAGCAGCGTCGTGTTTTCTGGTAACCTCGCCAGCAGGGCCTCTTCGTCCTCTTCGTCATCTTCTTCATCTTCTAGCACTGATAATAACTGGTCTGGGCGCGGCTGTCCATCCTGTCCAATAGATGAATGAGCATGATGTTGCTGGTGTTGATGATGGTGCTGAAGTTGAGATTGACTGCTGCCTTCTTTTGGTAACAGCGCCTCTTTAAATGACTGCACCAGATTTGTACCGGACATTGAGATGATGATGTCAATGTGATGGATGATGAACAGAGGCTCGTCTTGCACTTGATATGTAAAATAAGCGAGATTGTCAGCCAAGTAGAGCATCTGCGATAAGCTTGTCTTTGCTGACTCGTCGAACTGCTTCAGGAAGGACAAGACGATGGCTCTCCTCTGTTGCTTCGTGTTCCTCAGGATGGTGTATAGGAAACCGTTTAGTGCACCAGGAAATTCGCCATCTTTTACCCGCATTCCTCTTACCGTGATGTCGTTCTGCAGGATCTTCTGCAGCCGGTAGCTCAGCTTGATGCCTAATTGCGATTTCATATGAATGAAGCCCGGATATTTCTTCTCGATGTCCTGAAGTTGCTTGTCTGCGCTGTGACTCACTGCTTTCTCGCAGTCTGTGCTCATGCAGATCAAGTAGGGAACTATTTGGACTGGATGAACTAGACCTTGAGCCAGGATCAGCTGGATTACTTTAAGTGCTGCGTGTCTAACGCTGATGTTCACGTGCAGAAAAGATTCTAGAATTTCTTTCACGTACAACTGGATCACCGTGCTAGCCATCCCTGATGATACGTCTCCCATTTCTTTTAGGTTCTCCTGTTTGGACATCTTCGCCCATTCCATGTCCTGTTTAATCATTCTCTTGTCTTCCTCCTGCAGATAAACCTCAATATTATTCAACACCTGAATCCTCATATGAACCAACGCGCTTTCTGATGTGAGCAGATGATGGTACAGTTCCTTTAACTCAGGAAGCAACATAAATTCGTAATGACGGATACATAAAGAACCAATGGCGGACAGAGTAAAGTGTCGAATATCGTCATTGTCCAGATGCACAAAGTAATTTAATGTCTCAAATACCTGATCCTTTATATTTTCCGCTAATCCCTCGATCACTTCAGGGTCGGTAAAATTGAAATGTCTGAGCAACAAGCCAACGGTGAATAACGCTCTCCTGACAAAAGGCCGATACTTTAAAAGCATAGGATTCGTAGGGTCTTTCTCGTAAAAGGATTTGTACTCAGTCAGATGTCCGTAATATTTCTTAAAACAGTCTCGTATTAATTTAAAATTTCTGGTTACATTGTTCACTATTGAACCTAAACAAGAAAGACAGCTAGCCACGACAGATCTATCGTGTTGCAAAATCAGCTTCACCGAATCCTCTTCAAGTTGTGCTAAAAATGTCTCGCTAGGATGTTCCATCAGTGGCACGACTAACTCCAACGTGTGAGCTACGCTACTGATGATCTGATAATCGCCCTGCGTTTGACACTTCAAGCTCAAATAAGGCTGTAACGTGATTGCGTGATTGACTAGCAATTGTGGCCGTATCTTAGCAAACAGATACAAGGTTGTCAAGCAAGCGACCAATCTTTGAGAGGATCCTTTTTTCTCAGATTTCTCAGACTCTTCCAGGTTCGTCTCTTCTAGTCGAAGAACGTTCTCAATCAAGCAATCAACAATCTGTTTGCACGCCGTCAATAATGCCTTTGTGGGCTCGGTTTTCATCTTTGTACTATCGTCTTTGTCTTCCTTGGGTTTGAACAAGCTAACCAGCAGCTGTTCGAACCACTCCAAACCCATATCTTTACTAGCTGCCACGACGTCCGTGATATTCATAACCTTCCTTAGCAATGACTCGGAATCCAACGTGGGGCGTTCTCTGACCGGTGTGAACCACATATTTTGAAACACCTCCATTACCAATTTTCTAATACCCTCCTCGTCGTTCACTCGTCTGATCATCTTCACACAGATCTCCGGAATTTTGGGAAAGTCAGGACATTCCATGCAGATGTCCTTGAGAATCTTAATTACGCGCTTACGAACGCTAACGCCAGTATCGAGAATTCTAGCTGATAGCATGTCGTAGTATTTATCTATTAATTCGGGCCTACTTAGTACAAATTTTCCTACCAGATCGACGGCTGCCTCGCGCACCGACGTCGCATGGTCTAGAAACGAGTGCTTTACGCCCAGCTGCATGTCCACTCGCGCCAAAACGCTTGGATCCGCTTCAACGATCATCGTCAAGCACTTCATCGCCTTTGTCCTGATCGCTATAGACGACTCTGTGAGCACGTGTAGAATCTGCTTCAGGTACCGATCGAAACTCTGCGAAAACGGCCTTTTCGAAGCGAGATATTGCGATATCAATTCTGCTGAATTATAATCGATATAGGTCTGAAGAATATCCGGTTTCGTGCCAGTGCTATACGGCCTTATTCTACTTATAATGTACTTCTTTTTCTCTTCTATGATTCTGTATGTTTCCGAGTACTTTTGTTCGTTATTGTCGTTTTCGTCGGCATCTGGTTCATCTAATTCTGATTTTGATTCCTGATCACTCGTGTGGTGCTTGTGTTTCTTTTTCACTCTCTTCTTATGCATTTTTTTACTGGGACTATTCTTTACTTGACCAACCTTGGATTTTTCTAACGCACAATCTCTATACCATTGTGCTAGGTAGAAATGGCGGGCGTAACCCAAGGCAGAGTCCTTGGTTCCGTTTACAGCCAAGTAGTCTAGGAGCACTTTCTGTAAAAAACCCGTCCGTTCGTCGTCCTCGCTCAAACCTACTATCTCTTTATCTTTCACCTGGTCATAATCGGAGTCTTTTTGCTGCTCAATTTTGATATCCTTTATGATCTGGTCAATAATAGATAGTTTGCATTGGGAACTTACCGCGTCCTTCCTTAATCTGGCTGCGACAACGCCGAGGTAATCGATGGAGGCCACCCTGAGCGCCATATCTGAACTTTTATTTGAGAAATGACCCACCAACAAGTTTCCAAGTAAACTTAGAAGCAACTCAGCCGCTGGCCATTCCGGTTTGTTGACTGTGGCCAACAGATCTTGCACAAAATTCTCGAACAGTGGCCTGTAATCAATTTCCTCACCTTTGTTGCCACATTTGTTCAGGAACACCGTTAAAAAATTCCCCGCTATTCTGGTGGCGGTCTCGTATTTGTTTATGATCAGGACATCTGCATCTATGTAATTTGTTTTTTTCTCTTCCTTCTTCTCTTCGTCGTCTTGTGACTTCTTCTGTTGTGGGAGTATATTTTCGGATAATACAACAACGCATTGAATCAGCTGTAAGACTAACGCTGTCAACATCTGTATGTGATCTTCAGAATTTAACCTGTAAGTTCTCAGACTCCTTTTGCTGCTAGGAAGTCGAGCTATAGATGCCAAAATATCATCTAGCAACAATCTCCTATGCTTCTCATACTTAGTAAATATTATCGTGACCAATTTTAAAGCGCTCAATTGAAGATCACTAACAGATTCAACAAAAAATGGCGCGACACCTAATGTAGAGGCATGAAGGACACTAGTGTCTGTTAGAACCTGGATGTTTAATAGTTCAGCAAGAAGACCAACCAATTCGTGCATTTTGTTGTATACTTGAAGGATACTCTTCTCACGGACTTCTTTCATATGACCTCTTTTCTTACGACCACTAGAATTATAATTTTCAGTCTTGTTTTTTGTGTCTATTTTGTAAACCGGATCGAATGAAGGATAAATAGTATTCTGCAATTGAAACTTCATGAAAAGGACTATTCTGTCGATCACGTCTTCCAGGTAGACCATTTTTGGCATGTTGCTAGACGTCATGATGTGTAATGCAATTAAAGACGCATCCACGGCACGTTGTACTCTCTCCATGGCCAGCTGTGTCCATAATCGACTTTCATCAACATCGTCGTCTGGATCTGCTAACGGAGACACCTTGGCTCCATCGCGAATGTTTTTCTCTAAAATGTTTAATAGTCTAACCAATCTATCTGCTGGAATCGACTCCATTGCTCCTAATGCTTTCAATTTAGCTGCTTCTGTGCATAAATCGTGTAATTGGTATTTAGGAATTAATAATTCTGGAGGTACATCACCGTCATCGTCCAATTCAGCATTAGTTGCTACATCTTCTGTGTTTTCAAATATCGTTTCTATAGTTGTGTTGAAACGTTGATACGTATTGGTTTCCATCAGCTCCTCCACGCTAAGTTTAGCCAATACAGGAACAAGTTTCTTTTCTATTTTTCGGATTTTTGGTTTCGTGGGTGTAAAAGATTCTTTCTTATCGTCTTCGTCATCATCATCTATTATCCTTTTTCGTCTGCGCGTTTTATCTTCGCTCTTCTTTCTCTCAGCTTTCTCTTTTTCCCTTTGAACCTGGCGCTCTTTCGCACGTGCTTTAAAATATTTATTATTTTTGCCGATTTCTTCCTCGCTATCAGACTCAGACTTTACATCCTCACGATTAGAAATACCCATCTTCGCGGCCCGACTTGGCGACTTCTCGGCAAACGCGGTTAGACTCTTCTGCATCAGAGCTTGATCTGCTAAGGATAGTCTGTCCAACATGACAATCGGCTCTTTTAATTTCTCCGACAAAGAACCGGGTATTTTCAACCCCTTTTCTGAATTGTTGTTCTGCTGGTGCTGTATTACTGGCGTCGTAGTGTTTAATGTATTTACCATGTCGGTGGTGGTATCCATACTTGAATAAGACGTGGTTTCTGTTGTAGATAACAAATGTTGCGTCACATTATCCATGCTCTGCTGTTTCTCTTCGATATTTTCTATCGGTATATCAATGTCAGGAAGACCTGTGACTGGATCAAGTAAAAACTGCTGATTTTCTTGCACTGTACTATCTATGTCCATTGGTTGATGATTTTCTAATGGATGATGTACTTGTTGATTCATCATAGGATCATACATATTTTGCTGGATATTAATAGGTTGATGTTGTTGCAAAGGTATATTAGCACGCATAGGAGATGCCATATGCATATTATGTTGAGGTGTCATACCAGCCATATTCTGGTGTTGAGGTGTTACATTACCGAGAGTTGTCAACGGCGTACCAGGAGAACTCATATGTGCCGGAGAATACATATTTGGTTGTGGAGTCATGTTGGGTAGGGGGTTTATGCCGGTAGGCGGGGGTAGCACTGTTCTAGCAGCTGCAGGATGAGCTGGACTACCTTGAGGCGTTTGTCTTGACCCTGAAGAACTCGAGTAGGATGGTGAAAATCGTTCGTAATTAGTGGATGTTTGGTTGGTGTGCATCATAGGTGTGCCCTGGGTCCAGTTTCGTGGAGAATTGTATTGAGGCCCTTTAAACACATGCGGATTTATTTGTAAAATTGCCTTAAGTAACTCTGGTGTATTTTGCTCGGTTTCCAAAGGCTGTTCTGCATTTGCATAATTATCTTTCAGTTCAATATGATCGGATGAGGTTTGAGATAAAGATAATATTAATTGCGGCACTAAGTTTTCATTACGAACACTTAGTAATATTTGTGCTTCCTCTGCCACTCTTGGATGAAATAAAAGGGACTTGTTAGTTAAAGTCTGAGGCAGCGGTGTTGGAAGGGGCATTTCAGGTAACAAGTCAGTAAGACTCGCAATACCAGCGAGAGTTGTGATTGGCACACTCGGTATAACCCCGTTCATCTTGAATTTGACTTGTTCTGGCATTACAGCCTGGACAAAAAATATTATTAAAATTAGGTCCAGTGTCCTTATATGTACTTTGAGGTTCATAGAATTATCCAACGTAACAAACACAGCACTGACATATTAGAAAATGTCTTATTCACAGTATATGATAAATATAAATCAACAGAACATATCTAAATGCACTGTTTCCACGAATGCTTAAAGAAATCATTGTTAAAATCTTTACACTCGCAATTTCAAGGCATTCCGACATAACAAATCTTTCACTGTCAAGGAGAATTGTACCTAACGCTTATTAAAGAACACTAGCACTAAGGCATATATTGGGAACTTAACAAAGTCTCTTTTAAGTTCCCATGATGCGGTAGAGATTATCAACCAAATTTTGATGAAGCACGTGGATCCTCCAACAAACGGTCCATTGTTACTAATAATTTCTTGTCCTGAAACAGATATGTAATAAATATAATGGCATTTAAATTATTAATTTGCCATATTTTATGTATATAAGTTAGATCTATATAAAAAAAATAATATTTCAAAACAATGAATAAATATAAATACTTTAATTATTATTCCAATTTTTTAAATATACAGTATGAAATGTACAAATAAGTATACTATTTTGATAAAAAATAAGGTAAAATTAATCTACACTTATGTAATGTCAAATTAATGACATACTTTTATGAAAAAATATTAATTTCAGATAAAATTATTTTTCAGATCTATATTGTATAAAATTAATAAAAAATCAATTTATGTAGAAAATAATATATTAGTACTTTATTATGCACTTAAAAACATTAAATGTTAATAAAAAATAAGAATCTTTCCATAAAGGTTAGACTAATTACAAATGATTTTCTGCAAGCTAAATAAAACAGAATTTGGAAAAGCTCTGGTTTAAATTTAAAAAATCACGTTATATTGCTATTCTGCGTAACTTACAACAATATTTCATTCATATCAATTACAAAAATAATATTATATTATAGCTCTATATATTTGTACATACATATATACATACATACATACATACATACATACATACATACATACATACATACATACATACATATATATATATATATATATACATGCTATAACGTCATAACAAAAATATAATCAAATCAATTAAATCGTTTCCAAAATCAGTGCAATATTTTTCACAAATATCAGCATCACTAATGGATTACATAAAACACATTGAAACAAGTCCACATTAACACCCAATTTAGATCAGCGAACAAATTGAGAAACTGCTTCACACGACAATGTCAAACGAAAGTGTCATAGTTTCCCAATACAAAACATCTTTCCTTCAATGATTCTGATTATTTGTGTCGTTGGATCAATTTTACAAAAAGTATTCATCTAACACAAAATGACTGATTCACTATCACCACATCAAATTGTTATTATTACCTCCAATTGTCGAGTATCTACCATCCAACATCATACATATGATAACATGGCCTTAACCAGGATGCTACAAACTGGAAATCTCCCAAGTGTGCTCAATTCCACTAAATAATAGAATTGCCATAGTCAGTGATGGTAACTGCGACGATCGTATGTCATTTGACGGATGAAAACAAACATTGGTGGAAGTTTTGTGTCAATTGCCTTACCTGGCTATCCAACACAATTATTTATACTGCAGAATGCAAGTAGTGAATGGAATTTTGGCGGGAGGCGTATCGATATCCAAGATCCCAGTATTGCTCGACGCGTGAAAATCGTCAGTATTTACACGTTTGCCAAAAACAACAACTCAGTCCGTGCGAGTCTGTTCGAAAAAGTTTTCGTCGAGAAACGATATTCACTCAATTGTCATCCGTGGTTCTGGCCTATTTGGTTGGACGGGTTTTCTCGTCGATCACCGGGGAATGCACTTCAATTCATGACGTGTCACGATTTTCACTTATGTTTCTCGCGATACCGCGTAAACATCGCCATGTCAAAAGGGATGCATTGCAGTGAAAACAGTATTTATAGTGTGAATACGAGGAAAACAGACACAAAGGCGTCCATTTTGCTCAGCAGCGAGTTAGCGGAAGTTACGTAGTAGATACAGGCTAGATACAGGTATACCGGCGCTACGGCGTCTTACTTTGAATTACGATGAACCGTTCGCATGAAAGCGATACTGTTAATCCAAATTTCCGAATTTATATTATATATATATGTACCTTGCAACATCATTAAATATTCATTTATGCTATAATACAAGTTTTGTTGATAATTCTTGTTAGTTAAAAATAATTTTTACGCAAGAACAGCTATTTATCTTATAAATGTTACAATAAGAAGATATATAATTCATACGAGAACAATTATTCACTTACTTTTATCGTATTTAAAAGTTTTAGTTGTTAGTAATAAAATGTTTAAAAAAGTAAGTTTGCAATTTTTTTATACATTAAGTGTATGTGAAATGTTACATGTCCGCCTTCATACGATACAGATAATGGTTGTGAATCTCCTAATATTTTGGGCACGAATTTCAAATCTTATCAAGCGTTTAAAGTAATAAGTAATATCAGGTAACTCGAAATTTAAAAATTGTTTCACAGTTTCGTTCAATTCACATAAAGGTTCCACATAAAATGTAAGAAAGTTATTTATAAAGTTTATCATTTATCTGAAAATCTACGTAACAACACTGTACTGTTCACATAAAAGCGATACCGTTTATCCAAACTTGGTAAATTCTATCAAATATATTTTACGTATAAAATATATACATATAATTATATTCCATTATATCTTATCAGTTAAAATTTGTTTCGTTTTATCAAATAGTTGCCCAGAAAGTAGTTGGCAGAACTGTCACACATTTTAAAGCACATTCGATACTGTATTCGATGACCTAGCAATAAAGACGTTCGTAGGTGGCGGCACTAGGCCTTTTAATTGCACAACTTTTTGATAATTAACGTCTAAAAAGATATCTTTCATTTAATTGTTGCTTTAATTAGCTGATTTAACATTGACAGATATTAGTAGATTCAATCGTTGTTCTCGAACAACATATCTGAATGCTCTTAAATAATAGCTAAGAATCGATTGTATAAACGATTAGTTATTCTTTTAATACTATAACGAACAGAAGTATATAAAAAGTCATAGAACATTTTGAGATATTGACACGCCGTTTAATCTAAAAGCTTGGATATAAAACAGAAAGGCTAATATTTATTAATTATGTACATATACATATGTATATACATATTTCGATGTAGAACGTTTTCACGAGTTGGTCAACAGATTGCGCACTTCTCGTGGTTGAAGGCTTGAGGAAAAATAAAATTCTGAGTAAAACTTCAAAATGGCGGGACTACTCAGTGTAAACACCCAGTTTCGATGTTAAATAAAATGAATTAATCGCGAGGGGTTCGCGTGAAAGTTTGATTCCCTGTTCATTCCTTTTTGTGTTTTACGGTGTAACGATCAAATTTTACCTGAATGTTCACTGTATCCACGATCGCCCATTCCATACCAGGTGAGTATCGAAAGTGTTTGACATTGAAAGTATTTACTCATTTCATCCAATTTAATCTACTCACAAATATTTTGTTAAAAAGTTTTTTAGAAAACTTATTTTCTCTTGTGAACAGAGTTTATATTCAAATTTTGACAAATTCCGAGGAATTGTAAACTGATGATTTCTAAGCTAATTTTCAAACATCTTTCCCTAAGTGGGACGTTTTTCTGTCATAAAATGCAAATTATTTTCTGTGTGATTTACCATACTTAACATGCAAATCTGTTGCTCTGGTATAATGCGAACGTCTAGTTTCTTTAGTCTATCTTTAAGTAATGATTTTGGTGACAGAGCATGTATGGAGCTATATGTATAGTTTTGATGCATAAAAATAAAGCATGGTTAGAAATGGGTAAAAGTTTCTGTAATTCTTTTAATCTATCTTGGTAGTAGCACTCATAGGTACATTTATATAAGTACTATAATTTGTAGACAGTGAATGTTTATTTTAATTTCTACATTTTAAATGCATATACATTCACAGTTTAATAATCACTGTCAAAATTTGAATGATAAAATGCCAAAGAAAACAACATACACATGTAGTAATATATATATATTTGAATGATATTACTTTAGTAATACTTCATGGAAACAATTTATACATTATTTTCTGTAAAATGAATATAAAAAATATTTATAGAATATCAATATCATGACAAGATCTTTACTATTTGTAGTTGTTTTAGGAAGTGACCCAAACAAGATGACGCAGAAGCGTTGTGCTGGAATGTCACATGTTGGGTAAGTCTTAACAAAATTATTATTTTTTTTATTAGTTACTATTCAAATTATCTTTCATATTTTTTAATTAGCCAAATTTTATGTTGTTGCATAACTTTTTATTCAAAATTCTTTTTTTAATTTATTACAATTTAAATACATAATATTATTAATTATTATTATCTAAATTAATCCTACATTTTTCAATTAATCAAGCACAAAGCTCTTGCCTAACTTTCATTCCCAATCTTGCTTACTTATCATGGTTGTAGTAATCAAATATCACTAATTAATCTTATTACTTATATTGTCATTACTATTATTATTATTACCATGTTTTAAATTATCCTCTACATTTTTCAATTAATCAAATTTTCGTTTTTTTCCCAAATTTTAATTGTAAAATAATTAAAGAATGGTAAATAAAAATCTAGGATTCTGAAATATTGATTTATTCTAATTTAATGTAATTTTATTTGTATTGAGAAAATTCTAGAATTTTTTAATTCTTAGAAAATGTTTTGTAGGAATGTTTTGTTACTAATGTTTTATTTTTAGATAGTGTAATGTTTTTGTCAACACACATTGTGAATTGAGGAAATTTTGAGTCGTTCTCGATTAATACAATTCCAAGAAGTATTACAATGAGCCTGGCTACGATGTCTGGCACAATGGTAGGCGATTTTCTGGGTTGTCGATGCTCGCTAATATTTGTTCGTACAAGCGGTTGCGACATCGCGCTAGAAACATTTCGTTATCGTAAGTGTTGCATACCTTTACCTCCGTTGTAAACGGTTCTCGAACGTTACAACGCCTTGAAATGGCTCTTTGAACTGGGCATTTGCACGTTAATCGTCTATAAACGATCAGCAGATAAGCTTCTTGTTCATTGAAGCGGTAAATTTCTTCAAAGATGAAAAAGATACTGCGAGTAATCACTAGAAACTGAGAATTTTAGTAATACTAATGAAATTCAATATTGATTTTTTAATATAAATATTAATTGTTAACAATTTATTTTGTTTTATGAAAATTATATACAATTGTAGATACTTTCTTCAAATTCTTAAATTTTATTTATTGTAATTTATTCTAATTTAAGTTTGTAAAATTAAAAAATTTCCCTTTTCTAGATTTCTTTAGCAGAATTTTAAGACTTTTTCCGGAATTCCAAAATTTTGATTTATTCTAATTTAGTATAATATTATTTGAATTTAAAAAATTCTAGAATTCTTGAATGCCTATATCTTTTTAGGTTTCTGCGATATTAAAGTAAGATTTTTTCATTTGTTGAAATGACATAGGAAATTAGTATTCCATGATTAATTTTACATCCTAGAAATTTAAAAAAATAGAAATTAATTAGGAAGACGTTATAGCCTTATAATCGTTTTAACACAAAAAAGTGCAAGCTGTAGTTGTTTATGTTTATACAGAGCTTGTTATTTTTCTTGGGAAAAGGAAGTTATGCAAAGAAAAATAAAATTGTAATATCGCTTAAATCACTTATAAAGAAAATCATACTGATATTATATAAATGTCTATTACATAAAATATACATTATCTGAAACGATAACTACAGCAATGATTCGATGTAATAACATACTTCCTTCGGTGGCTCTCATTAGCCTGTCTCCTTTTATTCTAATAATTCGTTTCATCTGTCTAATAAGTAACACAATAGGCAAACGAAGTTTCCTATTAGGATGTTGCTATCTGTCGTCTTGATAGAATTGGAAACTACAAATTTTCATTTCGTTCCATTTGGTTAATCAAGTTTCACTTGGTGGACAAGTCGACTGAGTGAAAAGATCAAGGAAATTCTTCCTTAAGAAAATCACGAGCATTACAAATCTTTCACAAAAGAAAGATACGCGCGGAACCTCTGAATCTTCTATAGAATTTCGTGAGACAATCGTAGGAGTTCCAAGTTTGCAATAGCACACAAAAATTTCAAATCCTCTGCAAATAAAAACGCACCACAAAAGCACTAAATTATGTAATGAATCTTTCCAAGAGAATTAAAAAGCAATGAAGAAAATTCACGAGAAAGTTCTACGAAAACTCCAAACCTCCTAGAAGGAGCTAAAACCAAAGAAGATACGTCCATCCAGTAACGTCCCATAAATAACCATAAAATTCAGAAACTTGTAAAAACGTTAAATTTTTTCAAAAAGTTCCACCTTCCCCACAAACACCATCGTTCAAACTGTACTCCATCGCGACTTCACACCGGCAGGAGCGATCCTGATCCTGGTCGTCCTCCTCGTGAGCATGTAGCGTGCGGAACGAGGACGATGCATCCCGGTTAAAAGTCATGCTTTACACAGTGGCTGTATACCGTGGCTCTCTGGTGGGAGAAGTGATAGTCCTTACCGGGGTATAGCACAGCGGCACATTATGCGGCTATGGTGGAATCAGTCACTGGCGAGTTGTGGGTGGTGACTAGTCGGCGATCCATCCGTCCGAGTAGGAACGTGCTTCCGCGTTTTCGTTCCTTTCGTTTCGTTTCGTTTCGTCTCAACCGGACCGAAAATCGCGATCGAAAGCATCGTCCTTCGATCGATCGTCTCGAGTTGGTGTCGAGCACGTGCCGTCGCGTTGCCTCGCTTCTTTCACTAGAAAATCTTCTTTCACCGTTAGCCCGAATCGTTTCATGGTTTTCGACGCGCGGACGAAATATAATATACGTAAATATAGAAATTAAAAATTTCTTTTCAATTATGGAAGATTATTTATCGATCGTGAAAGTGCGACGGTGAAGTTCTAATCGTGGCGGGATTAATTATGAGAAAGATTTGGCGAGTTTGGATTTGAACTTTTGGAGATTGATGGAGGTTTTTGAGGAGATTTTGTGAGTCGTGGGGTTGTCGGAGGTGCATTTGAATATGTGAGGATTCTTTCGTGGCAGACTCGTGTCTTGTTTGGCTTTGGCGGAGCTGAGGATTCTGATGGGATTGAGATTTGTATTTTGTGTGAAATATTCGCCAGTTAGTGGTGTTGATCGAGAAGATTCTTTGAACAGGGAAAGGTATTCTCTTTGATGAAGAAAACTTTTATTTACCTAAAAGCAAAGTGTAAAAATAAAACTTTGTTGGAAAAATATTTCCTTTTGTGAAGAAGGCTTTATTATTTGCATTTACTGGAAGAAGTAATATTACTGTGATTACTGGAACTAATATTGCAAAGTATTTGGTCGATTGTCATATGACAAAAGTGGAGTTGAATTTCTGTTTTAAACATCGAAGCACGATTTATCGAGAAGAAGTCGAGCCAGGTCTTTACATCGCATCTAATGGACCCAGGAACGAGAATCTTCGGTGAAACTTCGTCTGTAGTAATGGATGTCATTCAAGGGTCAATCGTGTAGATTACTTGGTTCTCACGACGTTCGAGTGAAAATATTTTGTTTCCAAAATGACACCAAAATTGCCAATATTGAACAATGTTCGTTCCATCGAGTTGTCTTCTATTCTTATCGAAGCTTCCTGTAATCATGCCAGAAATTGGATCTTTACTGAACTTTAACTGAGAACTGGATTGATATTTTGAATATTCCAGTTAAAAATCCCAACTTTGCAGTTTTTATGCAAATTTTTACAGAAATGACTGTTGACTGTCAAAATATTCGTTGCTGAAACAGCAACTTTGGATTACTATTTCCAAATAGATATTCAGTTAATAGAAAAGCTGAAGATTCGTGATCTTGAAGAACAGCAGAGATTCTTCACAATAGCATTGCCCAAACACTCGAAATATGTACTGTTAAAAAATCATCGACACAACATTTTAGAGATGACTGTTTATCACCGAAATGTCCGTCGTAGGAATAAAACCGAATTAATATCAAAGTATAATTAGTAATAATATAATTATTATTGCAAAGGTGGAGATTCTGAATATTCTGAAAAATAGCTGAGGATTTCCAGCTTGAGAATTGAATAAAATCCATCAAATATTTCAGATATTGTTATAGAGCCATGTATTCAACTTTTCACAGAAATAACTATCTCTTGTTAGAATATTTCTATTTCTAAGAATGCAACTTTAAACAAGTCAATGTCTAATTACATTTAGTTACTGCAAAATCTAAAGATTTTAACCATCCTGAAGAATGAGACTTTTCGCAACAACATTTAACAAAACACTTATCGCATTATCGAAGAAATATTTATGACTGCAGATTCGACTTTGAAAAGTTGCTTAAAATTACAGAGAAAAATTACAGAGAAGTTGAAAGCTCAGAGTATCTTGAAAAACAGGACAAATAATAAGTTTGAAATAACTACGATAGTATTGCTGGAAAAGCTGAAATAAAGGTTGGAGGAGGCACGGATAATTCCTGCGCGCGTCACCCATAAATACCTGTTGGATCTCTGGAAAAAAGTCACTGGGGATATCTACGAGCAACAGGCCTGGAATATCTGGCAGAGACAGGCCCGCCGCGTCGCTGTGAACCGGGTGTAAAGTATCAAAGATTCGTCGAGCATAGATCTCTGCTAGAACCAGATGACGAGAAGATAACCCTGGCCAAGGTGAACGAACGGTCTCCACTTTTCCCATTCGAATCTTCCAATCCAATACGAATTACACATGAATGGAATTGCCATAAAGATCGTCATGGAATTCTCACCAATGAAACTGTTACAAAAATCATAAAATAAAATTATTTTATCGAAAGCTTGTTACAGCAGAAAGGATTTTCTACTTCGAAAATTGAAGTCACCGATGAAATTCCTATGAAAATCGTCGAATAAAATCACAAAAGAATTCTGTTCTTGGAAAAATCACTTGTTACAAAAATCGTA
Organism: Bombus confusus; assembly: GCA_014737475.1. Lineage (NCBI taxonomy): Eukaryota > Metazoa > Arthropoda > Insecta > Hymenoptera > Apidae > Bombus > Bombus confusus. The sequence goes on from JACXIV010000017.1 coordinate 1,979,284, forward strand.
AAATAAAGTTACGAAAATTTGATACAGCAAAGGCATTGGAAGATCCAAAGATGAAAGTGGTAAAATAAAATTAAGAGAAACTCTATAATAAGAAGGATATTTTTGAAAAACTATACAAATTTGGAAGAATTATAATGAAAGAAGTTTTTAAGAAGATTGTCAATGAGAAGGGCATGCGTTTTGAGTTGAAACTGAGAGTAGACTAGCTTTGGACTGTAAGAGAGCAGTGGAAGATCCAGGTAATCCCTGTGGACACTTGCTGTGCAATCTGTGGGCCATCTTGAGATTTCGCGATAACCGAGGAATACATGGAATAAAATTTCTTTTAAACTGACCACGTAGAATCTCGTGCTGAGATTAGAGGTAGCAAGATGATGTACTGATTTAAGAACCTTTACGAACAATTTCAGTCTACTGTACGTAGTTGTGAGATTCAACCGTGACAACTGACTTTTCATAATTTGATCGAGGATTCAGGGATATTTTCTCGAGGATTCTAACGCAACAGATGATTGAGAAGTATATGTAGGTTCTAGAACTTTATAAGTGAGATTAGAATCGCTGACGTCAGATAGAAACTTTCAGTAAAGGCTCGGCATAAATCGATAATTAATGAACGTTCTATGAATAATACAGAAATGAGTCTGGTGTCTGTAATCTTTGTAGAAGCTAAAAGAAACATTTCAGAATTAACACGGCAACACTAAATTTCTCGATAACAGTAAAATACTGTTTACTTAGTAAAACTTCAGCATTACCAATACTCAGAATAATAATCACCAATCAGCTTACATTTAATTGAACTTAAAGATCTTCGATCAACAAAAATTTGATATGAAATCTACCAGAGGAAGATTTCCAGCAAGTAATAAACATTCGACACCAAAACAGCCACAGAAAAGCCTCTAACAATTAACCAAAATTTGTCACCAAAAGCACATAGTACGCTGGAGGAATTTAAAATAGCGAGAAAGTTTTATCACTGTTAAGACTGTGAAGAAATCTTTATCATTATTCAAAGACTTAGTGCTCGAAATGAATATTTAACAACTTCTTCGTGAACTAAACGAAATAGAATTTCGCTGCCCAACACAGTGAACTCTAAAGCCATGAAACACTGACGACTGAAAAATATTTGATATTTATCACACCAACTAAATGAACTGATATTCTACTACCCAATATACTACACTCTAAAAACATAAAATAGTGGTAAATTTAAAAAACACGTTTATCATCGTTCAGTAACTCGATGCTCAAGATGAATACTTGATATTCGTTATACGAGTTAAACGAACTAAAATAATTCTGTTACTTTAATATAGCTCCAACTGTAAAAACGTAAAATAGTGGCGAGTTAAACCAATTTTTATCATCGTTTTACATGGATGAGAGGATGAATATCTAATACTCTTTATATAAACTAAATGAAGTAACATTTCCTGGGAGGTGTTCGGTACGAGTTTTCGGTGTTGATCATAGTGGCAAAAAGGCCGACAAAATAGAGTACCCTGGTGGTAGCGGTATGTATGGGGGCGGGACGGGTAGTGGCGGGTATGGGGTAGGTTTGGGCCCAGGAGCGGGTCCATCGCATTACATACCCTCCGCCACGTCCGTCGGCTACCAATTGCCGCCCCCGCCGCCTCCGCCGGCGTGTCCCAGCGCCGGAGGTCAGCTGCTCTCCTACGGGCCTAACCTGTCGCCCCATCATATACAACAGACCCATGGGGACGCGCAACAATCGAAAAGAAGGAGGTAACTCGTGTATTTTTTTCTTACATTCCTTTGGGGCGCTGGATTTTAATTCTCCTACGACCCTCGAATTTTGATACTTGAATCTCTATCGTGTCAACGATGAAAAGGATTTGTAGTGTTTCAAGATGTTCGATATAAAATTGAGAAGACTTACCGATAACAATTATTTTTGGATTTTAATCGAATTTGAAATATTTTTTAATGTTAAGAAACAACATCGGGTCGGATATGATGGAAAGATTGAAGATTAGCTAGTAAGCGCAAAACAAATTTTATTGTGTTGCACGAACTTATTATATCCAATTATTATATCATACCAATGGGGTTGATTAGTTTGGCTTTTAACTGGTTTGTGATTAAAAGAGATCAGAGATATATTTGATGGATACGTAGCTTGATTTTTCGGACGAAATGAGGTTAATATTTTCAGTTACGTTGGTTAGTTCTTTAGGTATTTGGTATGTTTATTGTTAGAATTTTCGTTGAAGAAATAGGCTGTTTTGTTCAAAAAAGAAACCGCGCGGTTCGGCGTAATCGATATAGAATAGTTATAATTAGCACGAGAAGATGGCCAAGTGAATTCTTGACCTATATGCTTATGAAGCTACCTCGGTCTGGTCTTCTCTTTGATTAAAAAGATGCGGCCTTACAAAAAGAAACGCTGCATCTTTCCTTTAAACAAAGAACTTGCATTGTGTTACGATATCATTACGTGAATCACTTCCACTATATACTTCAACTCATGATTTGCTTACTAACGCTCTAATTTCCAACACTTTGATATGCCGCGTGTAGGAAGATTCAGAAAAATCAGACGAATATATAATCGATAAATCCTCTTGACTTTTTACGATTAAATTTTTCTTTACTTGTAACGAAAAAAAATGACGATTAATTATATCTTTCTAACAAGAAAAATAGGAATTCGCGATTGTTATTAACGAGTTGTTTCGCGGCAATGCAGTGTTATTACAATAAAATAAGATAATACTTAAGAATATATATGTAGCTATTGACCATTCGGCAGTGTAATGAAATGAAGGATTTAGAACGAACAATTTTGAGAATAATTATGTACTTCTTTATCCTCAAGATTTCTTGTATTTCTAATATTAGGAAGAAGAAATTACAAAATTCAGATAATTACAAATAATATTACAATATATCGAGAATATTACAAATCTCCTTAAATCTCAACTCCTTGGAAACTTCTATTCCAGTAATTCTATCGGAAATTCCAACAAGAAACGACTACATTCGCAGATTTCTTAACAACTCATTCCTTTTTCTGTCCGTTTAGTTTATCTCTCCTGAAATCGTTGTCGATAGAAAACACGTGGTCAAGTCAATACCAGAACATGAATTCTAAATTGTAAATGACTATTCTGCATGTTTAACGAAGCAAATAAAGTAAAGAAGGAGGGAAAAAAGGGGGATCCGAAAGGACAAGAGAGATTGGCAAAAGAATTCCAAGCTATGCTGCGTCGTGTTCGATCTAGTTTCACGTTGAAATCGTGACCGTTGTTCTCGCAATTGCTTATTGAAATTGAGAGAGGCAAGCGTGTGTTAGCGGTCATGGATTCGCTATTCCCTTAAATCAATAGCCCACGGGGGATACCTCTGCGGTTACCGTTCGGGAATTTCTTCTATCAGACCATTACCGTGTCGATTTATGCCAGATAGATCGGACAATGAGGATTATCGCGAAAGTAATCCGGGTTTCTAACCGAACCACATCGAGGATTACTCTACGTGTGTCCTTTCAGCGAATTTTTATCGTTTCTAGTTTGAAGTATTGTCAGTTTTCTTTATTTTCTTTTTTTTTTTTGAGGGGGAGGGGAGATTTTTATATTTACGTTATGATGGACATCCGGTCAAAAGTTAGGCAGGTTTTGGAAAAAATGAGACAAGTCTTATCGTTAGCGAAGGAAAGTTTAGTTCTTTCTTTTTCTGTTCTATGAGTTCTTTCAGAGAATCAGCATCGTTTCTAGTTTCAAGTTTTGTCATTTTCCTTCCTTCCTTTTGTTATATTTTTATATTTAGATTATGGTGGAAATTTGGAGAAAAATTAGGAAAGTATTTCTTGTGGAGTCATCGTATTCGATCGATCACAAGACGAAGGGTGTTACGTAGCTTGTTCAAACTAACAAATTCAACATTAAAATCGAATTCTTTAAATCGATAAAAATCATCAACCATCTCTAAAACATCTATATGTTATCGAAACTATACGACTTTGCTATCTAAAACTTCCGAAATTCCTCGACTTGAGGGCTTCCCCTAGTCTACGTTGATCATTGAAACGTTCGAAAACCTATTAAAAGGAGTTAAATATGATGAATGCCTTGTATTTGATTGCAATCGCTTCCTCAAACTTTGAACAATCAAACGCTCGAGTAGAATTAAAATTCCTCCCGTTATCTGTGAAATTAATCAAAACGCGATTAATGTTTGAAGAAAGTATTAAATCTACAAATCGATCGATCTTGATGATACAACAAGAAACTCGAAATCGTGGAAAGAAGAATGTAAGATAAGAAAACAGCGTCATAAGAGACGATTGAAAGGAGTGCCTTAATTGGCCAAGTGAACTTTGATACGGATGACGATCATCGAAATAGCGTCGTCGAATGCCGAGTTTCTACATGAGAATTATCACGTACCGTGTTATCAGTGACAAAACAGTCCCGTCGTAATAATTTCGCATGGTTTGACGATTGGTCTGAAACGGTAGCTACTACAGCTGTTTTTGAATCGAGATAGTTGGATTATCGGCGAAATCCGCGTAAAAACAGCGTGGACCGTCGTAAAATCGCTTTACCGTCACCTCATGTAACGGAAACACGAATATCATAGAGTAGATAGCGAATTTGAAAACGTATTTACAGTGCACTAGTACCATGTTACTCTGGTGTTTTTATTCTCAACTTTTATTTCATTTTTTCTCGTCTTGTTTTTGACAAGGATTTCTTATTTAACACGTTTACTGTGACTGTGGTCATCGGTTATGATCACATCGGTTACCAAATTTTTTAGAACGATTAAGACGAAATAAATTTCATGGACTAAAAAATTTTCAGCGATGTGACTGATTTATATGCTATTGTCAGAAAAAATGTGCAGATAGAATATAATATTTTGCAGAAATTAATCAACAGTAAAAGATTAGGAAGTATTGTACTATTTGTCAAATGTGTTATTCGAATAAATTCCCGAAGAAGGAAATTTCAAAGTATATAGAGTATTCGCTAAGAGTATGAACTGATAAATTTTAAAGCGGTTTTAATCGCTTTGGTACTCCTCCGTATCTTTAATGCTTGCGACACTTAAATTCAGCGTTGACTATTCCTTATACAAATTCTCTAAACAAATGATAAAGTCTTCTGCTCTATATATGAATTTTTCTTTACATTATCGCAATTTTTCTAATTCTTGTTATTTCATATTTCTCCTCGTATTTACTATGCTTACCTATTTTTTAAATTAATCCGCTCTCTACAGCTTTCTCGATATTTACCAAATCTTCTTTGATTTCTATACCGCCATAAAATATCATAAAAAGTAATATTGCTTAAATGAACGTAATTAAATTTTTTCCAATGCGATTTTCAATCTACGACATGTCGAACATTATACTTGTAGATGGTATGTAAACTGTTTATTACAAGATCGGCAACTTTTTCCACTGATATCCAAAACACGTCGGTTGGACGGATTATAAATAATGTCACGTTTTGGCGGAAGTAAATTGCTTCATTATTGTACAATGTCTTGTGTAACCAACGGCAGAGTTCATTATATATACAAAAGGACTAAAAAACGAATGTGCGTACGCGTACGACTTCCTCATACTTCGGCCCCCCGATACCTCCGGAGTTATAATGTTTATTGCGTGACTGTTTTTCAATCAACGCGATATCGTTTCTACGAAATCTTTTCCCCGTTTAAATTCCGTTTGATCCAAACGAAAGCACAGAATTTTAGACAGTACAAATAATACATAAAATTAATTTATCAAATTAATTATCGAAATTAATTAATTGAACGAATCAAATTATGTAATTAAATAAATGGAATTAATTTATGAAATTATGTGATTGAATAAGTGGAATTAATCTATGAAATTATGTAATTGATTAAATGCAATGAATTTCATTCAATACAGGAGACCAAAAAGAGTATCCAAATGGAAAAAAGGACAGGGAAAAGAAACGAAGATGACGAATCAGAAACATCAGACAACATTTTAGTTCCAAAATATTTCGCAAGGATACCAACGTGTTAATTTTAAAAAATTGCAAGAAGTTTAATAAAATTACAAATTTACCCATCTCGTTCCTCCTCCTAAATTAATTTCATTTATTCAAAACCACCTCAAAAAGAGGAAACGTAAAAAGACGAAAAATAAACGAAATAAACGAAATAAACGAATAAATGAATAAAAGAAATAAACGAATAAACGAATAAACGAAATAAACAAATAAACGAAAAACACAAAATACGAAAGAGAAACATCAGATAACCCGTCTCACTTTTCACTCATTCCTATTTTCTATCTTCACACGTCGACAACAGGGATATAAAGATCCCTTTGTTGGAAACGAAAAGAGACCCTGAAGAGCGGTAGTCGAGTACTGGCATTTCTACGATCGCGTAAAAACTCGATCTATCGAAAGGGCAGTCGTTGCCGGTGGTAGAGCCGTGAAAGGGGCTTTTTTTTCCTGCCACCACCGCTGCCACCTCCGCGATCCTCCACGCGGTTTTTCCATCGTCTGACCATTATCCTCGCCGGTTTATTCTCACTTTCGTCGAATCCGACCGAGTCACGCTCCATCGACTTCTTCCTCCTCCTCCTCCTCCTTTTCTTCTTCTTCCTGTTCCTCGTCTTCTTCGTCAACTACTGTTCCCGGACATTCTTACGGTTAGCCGCGTCACGAACGAATCTTCTCGCAGCCTTGATGATGTATCAGTCGGGGATCTGGCTAGTTTTTACGAGATCATCGTTGTCTCGACCATCTCGAAGAGATGGCACGAGAAGTGATTTGATTTTCCATGGATTGCGATTTGTTTCTGTTTCTCCGTTTGCTTCCTCTCTTCTTTCTGCTTCCTCTTTTCTTTCTGCTTCCTCTCTTCTTTCTGCTTCTTCTTCTTGTTTCTTTTCTTCTTCTTCTTCTTCTTGTTTCTTTTCTGTGTGCTGTTCTTTTATAATTCTTTAATGAGCGTTCTAATCTGTTAACTGGGTCGTTTCTTAGTCTAATGTTCCTTCGGATAAGGAATTAAACCGGAGCTAAGCTAAACCATGCTTGAGATTTATTTGATATATCAATGTAGAAATAAACAAGATAGAAACTAGGGTCTTGCATGGGTACAAAGATAACTTTTAATTATTTTCTAAACCTAATCGAAACAAATTTAAGGTAAATTTGATGCGAGCTATTGATATAAGAAAAAGAAAATAGCAACATGTTGATATGTTAGATTAACTCCAGCATTTCATATATTTGTAATTTGCCTCGAGTACTGAGATATACTATACCTTCATTCATAACATTTTAGGACGATGTAACATTAATTACTAGTACCTACTAAAGATAGAGATAAGACTCTAAGGGATAGTGCAAATCAACAAAAAAGAAGAAAAATCGTTGTTTATATACCTACTGGTATACTTTTGTAGTAGCAGACATGACCTTTCTATTTACATTTGTATGCTGTTTATTACCGAAGCTTGTAATGAGCGAAACCCTAACACAGGAATAATAATGAAAAGAAAATACTAACAGTTAAGCGTAATAAAAGATTAGAAGGGAATACAAAAGAATACATTTAAGAAAAAGAAACCATTTAACATTTTTTCACAAACTTTTACCTTTTACATAATGCATCAATAAATACATTAATCATCATTTTAATCAATAAACTCGCGCTTTCCAATGAATGAAGCTTCGCTTTCGATCGAAAAATTAAATCTAAAATAAATTGGATCTTACGCAAGAATTTAATAGTTAGATTAAACCATTAAAATAAATTTTCTTCGGTTGGTACGATATTTGTAACGACGATTCTTTGTTGAGATTTTAATTCGCGGATGTTAAACGCAGGAATTATTCGTCTCTAATACGTTGATTTTGCTGAACAATCATGGCTCGTATGAAGATGCGTGTCGATACACGTTGTATGACATAAATATGCATTACGCGGTGCGTTTAGCGAGCGTTACTAATAAGCAGTTAATTATGAACGAAAATAATAAGCACGGCCGCCTCAATCTTGAAACACACTTTTCTCGTTGTCTGTTCATCCGGTTCAACGACTCCTCGAGAGAAAAGCGTCTTTGGAAATTAGGTAATATATCGAACGATCTGTTACTATCATATTAATTAGATAAAGCTTTTATTTAGGATTTCGCATACAATTATGAAAGATAAAGATAGATTTCTCTAAATTTAAAATTTCTTAATTTTAACATTCATAGGAAATTTAAACGTAGAAGATCTATCTGATGTTATAACACGAAAAAATATAGAAAAATATTCAAAGTAAAATATTCGCTATGACGTTCAAAGTATATAACAAATCTGTATTTAGATTCAATTTCTTTGATTGCGTTCGTAAAAATATGGATTTGCAGAAATAGTCCATTAATAAGAGCAATGAATAAATATTACGCGTATATATAAATAATATATATATAAATAAACAAACCAAATTTTTCGATGATATTCAAAGTTTATTTTTAAAAAGGTATAGCAAGTTGTTCAATCAAAATGTATTTCGCCATTGCTTTCTGTAACTTTGAGCCATTTACCAGGCAAAAATGCTGCGTCTCTAGGCAAGATCCAATGATTTTTGTGCCTGATCCGCTAATTGAAAGTGGGTATCGGACAAGGCGCGTTGCATCCGACAATTAGTAATCCGAAGGAGTAATGTCTAGCGAATAAGCTGGCTGCTGCAAGACGTGCGAAGCAAGACTCATTATGACGTCTTTCGTCGTAGAAGCAATGTGTGGTCCAACGTTGTCACACAGCAATTTCACAGAACGTCCTCCTTTTTCAGTGCTCTGACGATTGGATTTTGTGTAAAGGCACAACATTTTTCCGTGTTAGAATTCATCATCTGCCTAATAGATGGGTCAAAGTCGTAAAAAGCAGCGATACTTTGATTGAACAGCTTGCGGTATTTTTCTTTTAAACAGACTTTGCAATTCATTACAAAGATTGAATTATTCGTTTGTTTACCTAATATAATATTACGTACATCACGGATTAGATGTTTGCCGCCGATGATGAAAAATTTCTAAATATAGAATAAAAATATATATATGTATAAAATAGATAAAATAAGATAAATAATAGAAAAATAAAATAAATAATAAAAGATAAGAAATTGAAAATAGATTAAAGAGATATGTAAGATATAAAATTTATTAAAGTTCATAGTGTATCAGTATGAAATTTTCTTTTATCCGTCATTATATCATACCGTCCTAAAAAAAAGCAGGACCGAAGCGAAGAATTCTCCGTGGTTTGGATGTTATGTAACGAAATGATCTGGTAATCAGCCGCGTGAATTCGCGAACAGCCACAAATCTCTACTACGTGACGAATTCCGCGAGCACCGGGTTTTGTTTGGTCGGCGCGTACCACGTTAAGCTGGTTGGCATTAAGGTGGACGGCTCGTGGCTACCATCGGAACAGCTTATATTTCCTGCGTCGTATTTAAGAGGAATCCACCGATAACACTATCCAGCATAGATTCTTCTCGTTGAATTTTTATCGTTCTCTGATAATCCTCCTTCAAAGCTTCCTCGCGTAAATATATTCCATTTTACTCTTTAGTAAATTTGTTTATATTATTTGAATAATAGCGATTATTTATCGTTTGAATTTATCTTTAAGAATCCTGTTGCGGAAAGTTTTTTATTAAGAGAAAAATACAGAAGAGTCTTTTTACTTTTTACTCTTTAGTAAATTTGTTTATATTATTTGAATAATAGCGATTATTTATCGTTTGAATTTATCTTTAAGAATCCTGTTGTCGGAAAGTTTTCTATTAAGAGAAAAATACAGAAGAGTCTTACGATTAAGAGTTTCATCCTTGTATAGAACTTTTCCTCCGAGCAATACGAATCTTCTTATACGTTAAAACGAGAACAAGGCTGGAGTATAAAAATTCAAAGACCATAACGTAGTTAAAAAAGCTAGTTACTTAGATACCAACTCTTCTTTCTCCAAATGATACAAAGTGAAACTCCGTTAATCACATCTCCTCTTAAAAACAACCGACCACCCACTAATTAAAAAACTTTCCACCCGGCAACCAAAATGTAGCCTAAACAGTCTCGAAAGTGGCGTAATCGTTCTTAAACGAGCGTGTAATAACAAAAACGAGAGAAAAGAATGAGATTACAGGTAGAAAGTGGGAGTCAGAGTCGATAGAGCAGTTACACGGTGCATGAACAGGGTGGTAGCAAACGTTTCGCCGGCAATTAAGCGGATCTCCCTCTAATTTCCTCTTCCTTTTTGCGCTTTGGTCGCGTGACTTTCCGCTCGAGGCGAGCCCCCTATAGTTGTATCGGAAACAACAATAAGGGTTTCCTCAGCCGTGAGAATGTTCCCCTTCATCGTCGTTTTCGTTCCATTCTACCGTGAAGCTCAAACCCCCGATTCTCGTCCACTCATTGTATCTTTCGTCGCGGTCCGAACGACCTAAAACAACCCAGAAATTTTCTGGCAACCGATGAAAGTCCACCCCTCGCACGATCGTGCGTTCCGATGCTTTCTTCTGCCTTTTTGTTTCCTGTGATTCTATTGTTGCCTGGAAGTAATTCCATTCCTCGAACCGTTTCGCTATGACTAACGAACTGAAACGATCCAGATAAATTGCTCTATTTTTGCTACGTTTCTATCGAACAAAAAGGGAAAGAGACAGAGAGAGAGAGAGGAGAGTGTGAGGAGATTTTGGTAAGAGGTGGAAAGAGGCGTGAGTGATCAGGCGGTTCATTGAATTCGAGGGTGAGAGTTCCTGTGAGGGTGCAACAGGTATTGGGGCGATGTCGATGGCATTGAGTCTGACAAATATTCTCTGAGAAGTTTCTTAAGGTACGGTAGGTATAGGTAGTATTAATATAACATTGTATTTATTATAGTATTTACGTACTAATTAATCAGGCTAAATGGTGAAATATTGATTAGCTCTTACGTAAGTAGTACACCACAAGTTACCAAAATTTGATACTATTACTTGCTTATTTTTCTACTTCACGAGTAAAATTTCGCAATTGAAAGCTTCGTATAATGTAATTGTATCGATTGTAATTGTAATTTGTCGTTCGTATAGTAGGATTTCACGATAAGCAGATTCAGTCACGTGTAGCCAGATGTACGTTTAATCGGGTACTACCCAACAATTTCGTTTCAATAAATGCAATTCTACTATAAATCCGAAGCAGATCATGTTTAATACTAAAAAAAGAGAGCACTAAATTAAATCATTTTGAAACAAATCACTCGTCCTCTATAAGCATTCGACATTCGAAGGAAGGATTTAACCTCCAGTTATCTGATGCAGATAACTCTATTCTTTTTCTATTTATGTGAACTCCTTTGAAAATAAGCACTTTATATAATGGAAATTCACTGATTGTTTCCATTTCCAATGACTGTTCGTCCGTACAAAAGCAGCTCACATTCAGAGAAGCGCCAGCCCAGACAAGTTTCAACAGAAATATATTTAATTGGATATTAACAAAAATTCTATTCCGATAAATAGAGCTCTGCTGTAAATCCGATACAAATCACAACTGATACTCGAATAAATGAAATAATCCTGAAACGAGCTACTCATCACCTACAAGTATTAAACATTCAAAGGGTTGAATCTCCACTTAGCTAATCCAGGTAACCCAAGTCTCTAGCCAACCTCGCTCTACGCTACAGAATCTTGTATAGCGATCGTGGCTCGCGGAAAACTCGGTGCAAGAAGTCGGCGTATGTACAAGAAGAGGGTCGGCAGGAACGATCGGGGAGGCGGTGACCAATAAGGTCGGCGGAGAACGGATAAGAGTCCCGGAGTCGGAGAACGATGGACCGCCTCCTGGGCCCGTTCCCCGGGCCCGCCAATAGCTTCGCTCTTTCCTTTTAATATGCGAACACTCGCCGCCGTTCGATCGCCGTTCTCCTAATGAAAAAAACTCACGCTACCTACCGCCTAGGTGTTAGATTTCTGGTCACCGTCGCTGGACATTTCTGCTCGCTTGCGCTACGCCTTTTTTACCCTCGGCTCACGTCGATTCTACTTTGGTTTCCTCCTTTCGATCTCCTTTTTAGGTTATGGCTAACCTTGCATTTCTCGAGACATCGTTTATGGGGTATCGTGACCGGGGTTAATTGGAATTACTGTTTTATAGAATTGTCTAAGAATGGATGAGAATATGAGATTGATATTTCGGAGATTGGGGTGCATTAGTTTGTTCGATGTTGCAGGAGCTTGGCGAAAATGGTCAGAAATTTGGTAAATTTCTCGTCGCGTAATTTCAACTTCAGTTATGGCCAGTCCTGGACCTCGAAACGCTGTTGATGGAGTGTCGTGGTTGAGGTTAGTTGGAATTTGCGTTTTGTGGAGTTGTTTCGTAGTCGATGTCAGCATGAGTAATATTTTGTGGGTTTTTAGCGGAATAGGGGATCAGGTTGGGGAGATTTTGTGAAGATAGCAGAAGATTTGATAGAGTTTCTTGATTAGTCATTTTATTTTAACTATAATTGCTAATCTTGGATTTTGAGACGTTATTTATGGGGTGCTTGAGGTTAATTGGAATTGCCATTTCGTGCAATTGTTTCATTTTTTCCGTCTGTACTATTTTATCGAACTCTGTGAGGAATTGACCCCACAGGACCATGATGTTTGCATGATCCTGTATACGAGGCAGATCAGTTGCATCCAAAGTACACGGCTTGGGCTGCAGATACGGACCGAGTGTCGGACGTACTACAGGAAGGAGCCTAGGTGGATGTAGCACATGTGGACGTAGAGGAATGGCGAACGTAAATGTACGAGGACGATCGCAGACAACGAGCAGAAAAAGGGGGAGGAACAGGGGGACAAGGGGGTCAAAGTCGTGACCACGGTGTTGAGCTGGAAAAATGCAAAAAGGCGCCACTGTAACCTGAACAGAGGCCACCGTATCACGTGACTCCCCTTCTTCTTTTGTTTTTTCCTCGAATTATTTCGGTCCTCTGCTTTCATTTTGTAAAGCTTTTAGTCTTACCCTCTTTGTCTAATTTTGTGTATTTTATAATACAATTTTGGAAAGTTCGTTATCTAACCCATAAACAGTAGGAACTTTTCATGTACTATGAATTTCAAATATTTCTGTTGACAAATTAGCTTAAAGTTTGAGGTTGAGTACTTCATTAAAGTGTGGTGTTAAGTGAAAAATTCTGAAAGTTAATTTCAAAACAAGTATCGCGTCTGTGGCAAATATCTCTGAGTCGAAGTATAGTTTGTCTCTGTGTCGCATATATTTTTCAGATTGAAAAGATGCAAAAATTTCTCAAGCTTCCATCCGTTCTCAGAATCGAGAAATATCGTGATCATCTAATAGCTTAAGCAGTTATTTTTCGGAGTTGTATAGAAACATCGAATTTGATCGAAAAATTAAAAATATTAAAGTTCGTCGAATCACGAATCTTCGTAATAATCCCGGTACTTGTCCTATAAAGTCGTCGTAAAAGTTCCAGTAAGAACGAGACTAATAGCCGCGTTAGTTTAATAGAGTTACCTAGATAATGTACCGTAGAAATTAACGAAGTAAAACTCGAATAATAGAGATCGTTACGCTTCGTTTCTAGAAACGTCAGATTTTTGGTACGATATAGCCTACAGATTTGAATATTTCTAAAATATTCTCTTCTGTTCTGTCAACTCCATCATCGTCATATCGATCATATCCTCACCGATTCATCAACGACACCCCCACCATTCTTCATTCTTCTCCTCCATTATCTTTATCGTAATTGATCTCGATCGACTACCTAAACATTAACGTGTTAATATCTTCTCCAATCATCGAGTTAACAAATCGATCTCGTCTCTATCAAAAACAAACGATCCAGAAAGAAATCCCTGAACGTACAAGGCGACGATCGTTGCTATTCGCCGCGTGTTAAGATCGATCGCAACGCGTGTAACGACGCATCTCATTAACGCAAGCCGATACGAAGGAGAGGAGGAAGAGGAACCGGTCGAGGAAAGGTTATCAAGACATTATTACGATCCTTATACGCAGGATAATGGCCGATCAGGGAACGTGCTGTTCCCGGATTAACGAAGCTATTATTTGTTGTTTTTGTCGCACGTTCCTGGGACGAGATTCGCGCGTTTGCAAGACCGTTAAGAAGCTCTTCGTTTTATGTTCGAACGTTTTTGCACGGTTGGGTAATCGTATCTGGTGATTGGGAAGATGTATTTTATTTTTACCGAGAGAGACTTGATCGGGTTGTTTTATATAATAGCAATTGTAGTCTTGTATCTTTTGTAGAATTTTTACACAATTCAATTTGTGACGGGTGAGATTAGGTTGGGATTGTTTTATATCACCGAGGCCTTGAAATTCTTGTGGAATTTTTATACGAGTATAATTGAGAAATTTGATAAGTGGTTCGATTAAATCTTGTTTCAATAAATTTTACTTGGATTTTATTGGAATGGATGGAAAATAAAGATATTCAATTTATAGCGGGAAGGTTTGGTTAGATTTGTTTTGCGTATTAGGAAACTGAAAGAATTTGTAAGATTTGTATGAATTCGATGCGGTAACTAAATTTAACTTAACCAAATGTTAACTATTTTTCATGAGAACAAAGGGAAATATAAAAGATATATGATAGTTTTTAACAATTGATTGATGAAATGGAACAGACAATTTAAATGTTTATAAAAGTGGACAGGAATAATGAATAGAAAAGAATAAAATAAAAGTCAAGAAGAAACGAATGAAAAATATATACAACATATTTAATAAGCTGGAGCGGTGCAAGGGTTGGAGAACGCAATAATTCCTGGTTCGTAACACAAAGATTTAGCGTTGCTTGCTTCCGATGATTTACTAACCAGATAAGAAAGATAAAAATCAGAATCGAGGCTCCATTCCCACGGCGTTCGTGGCTACAAATTATCGAATGCTCCAAGATCCGAGAAATACAGAGATTTGTGATCTGACTGCAAAATCTACACGTGCGCGGTCCCCCTCTGAATCACTATACTAGACACTTTCACCGTGTTCTACGATCGATATCCAAAATGTCGTTACCTACGATTTCTAACACGTTCTTCAAATCGTTTCAAATAATTAAAATAAATACGATAAATATGAACGAAAACGATCATTGAATATTTCATTTAAAGAACACGAAGAAAGAAGATAATTAATATGAATTATTAACTCCTGATTTGTATTATTGCATAGTTTTACATTTGAATTACAGTACTGAAATTCTATTCAAATTCTAGTTGAAAAAGATACAAAAGAAGATTTCCTTGTAGTTCCGCGTTTCAAAGTATGGCCTAAATTATCTATAACCTATGAATAAAAAGTGGTGTTGACTTTACTTTAAAATTCTGCTGCCAAAAACACTTGCGATTGCGGATTTTTATGTAAACTCATATTTTTGAGAGTATAATTTAAAACATAGAACCTCGGTTGATTTTGTATATCTTTTCGTATCACGTGAATTTTGCGCAATTTTGCACTTTTAGATTTCCTATAAATGCGTAAAAATCCACAGTCTATTTATATAATTTCATCGATTTCCCCTGTTTCTTGGAGTTAACCGATTTGTCAAACAAGCGGCTTA
Organism: Bombus confusus; assembly: GCA_014737475.1. NCBI lineage: Eukaryota > Metazoa > Arthropoda > Insecta > Hymenoptera > Apidae > Bombus > Bombus confusus. Next base: position 1,994,892 of record JACXIV010000017.1, read on the forward strand.
AATAATCCCAACAGCCCTCCTCCATCCTCACTCCTACCACCCAAACACGGCAAATCTCCTAACCGATCTCCGCCACGCACCAGACATCAACGTCTCAATGAATCCCAAAATCCCCTCCCTCTGGATCCCCAAAAGCGGCGGCCTCTTACGGTGGTCGAGAAGATTCGGGCCCATGTCCGGGGACACCGCGTGTTCCCTGGCTACCAAGTATGCATACGTATCTGTTAAGTCGACGTAATACCGCGAGCCGCATCATTATGTACTCCATAAGTCTCCGGGTCCTATCGTCTCTCCTCGTCTCGCTGTGTATCCGACTCCTCCGTGGCAAAAAAAAAGAAGACCAGAAAAAGAGGTTCAAAGCTGGCAGACATACAGAGCGAGTATAAGGAAAGGGAGGGGAAGAGGGACGGTGAAGGAATATGGGGCCTTCTCGTTGTACCCGGATACAGTACGGGCCCTACAACCCCCACCGCCACCACCTCTGTTACCTATGGGTAGAGTGGAAGGGGGCAGATGCTGATGCTGTAGCACAGTGGAGCGTTTGCCAGGGCAGAGGAAGAGAAAAATGTATGTATGGGCAAGGGAAGGGGATGGAGGAAGGGGATCTCGGTTTTTCGCTCAGGGTCAGAGGCGTACATTAGAGATGGGATCAAGTATACCGCAAATAGGCTCGAATATGACTAGAAAGTTTCGAATAGATATCGTGGTATAGTTAAGAGAGTGTATACTGCTCGAAATAGTTAAGGGATCGCTGCTATAAATTGAGAGTTAGGGTTGAGAATAAATTAGGCAATGTAGTTATGATGTAAATTAGGTAAATAGGCTGAAATGTGATTGGATAGTTTCGAATAGGTAGTACGGCGAATTTATGAGTATGTACACCGCTCGATATAATTAAAGGATAGCTAATACGAATTGAGAACCAGGGGCGAGATCAAATATATTGCAAATGAGCTCTAATATGTCTGAAAAGTTTCAAATAGGTTATACGATATAGTTATGAGTATGTACTGAATACATATTGAAATTGATCCCATTCCTAGCGTACATTAGCTTGAGATAGTAGCTTGACGATCCACTGGACTTGTATATGCAGCAGTGTGGCCAACGACAGCACAATTTTCTATCCTGCGCTTAATACGACCGCTTGATCGAGGGTACGCTGCTGACACCGGGGTAACGAGATGCCAATGACGGATTTACGATGCATCCTTCACTCTTCCTGCCCTTTCACGTTTCCTCTTTTTCTTCTTCTTCTGCTTCTTCTTCTTCTTCTGAGTCCACTTTTATTAGATCATTTTTGTTGTTGACTCTTATTCTTTTGTATCGTTGTTTGATTTTTTTCTTGGAGAGGGTGTTTGAGAAATATTCTTATTTTAATACTCCATCTTGAAACATTTTCATCTTAATATTCAATCTTGATCGGTTACACTAAGAGAACCTTAATGAAGAATAAATTAAAATGGGAAAGATACCAGGCTTAGAAACGCTAAAGTATAAATCAAGTGTACCTATATCTTTCATACCTTGGTCAAATCAGTACATTCACATCGGGCATGTAATAGTTTGACAAATTAACATTAGTAGCATATATTCTTCTCTGAAGAACGAAGACGAAGACAAATTGTAGATTAGGCAAGGAAGAGAACGTATTGCTGAGAACAGATGCATATATCAAAGAAGCGATTATACCTCTAGTAAGAAAAATGAAGTTTCTATTGAGATATAGAGGAAATTGGAAGGTATTCTCGACTGTATCGATTAATCAATTATAAAGTGTGACTTTTACGATTTAAAATTAATCAAAAGATCAGTCAAAAAGATTTCATCGCTTTACATAGAATATTCCTTGACCATGTTCTTCTTTCTTTTTCTTTTTTTCTTTTTTTTTTTTAGGAAAAAATCTTACTTTATTATATTTAATTAATACACGCCTCTTCTTACCTAAAACTTCTGCAATGCTTTAGAACCTAATTAAACGAATGTAACATCACGCGTGTCGAAGAATTCAGGTCTGTCCAATGTCTAAAAATGTTATTATTGTATTTAAAATTAACAAATGTCTCGTGACTCATGAACAGAAGTACGTCTCATAATTTATAACTTCTCTCCTTCGAACCTTTGCTTAACCTACAATTCCGCCCCGCATAACTGGGAGCCTACAGAGAACTAGAGCCGAATAGTATAGTAGAACCGAATTTCGTAGAATAAACGGCCTTGACCAGGCAATATATTTAGACCCGTCTGAAAATTACAATGAAATTCATATCGAAATCCATATTTATCCTTCAAACTCGGCCACGTGAACGCGACTTCGTCACCATAGTGATATAGAGAGCAGAATACTCGCGTGAATATTGCATGAGAGGGTCTTCTCTATTCGCGCTTACTGTTACACGAACGATCCAGATTTGGGGAAGTTGGATAGGCGACGGCCAATTTTGTAAGGCCTCGTGTCGCGTTTGGTAATCCGGAAGTGATTACACTACGACGTATCGGCGACGCGACATTTATTCGCGACGTACGTAGAATATCCGATCGGTTAAAACGGCAGATGGACCTCGAGTAACGACGTTCCACGAGAACGAGAAGGTCGAGGAAGAGTTTTCGCGTGGCTTTTTTGCGCAACGGAATCCTCTATTTATGCCGATCGACGTTGACGACCGTGGCTTTTGCCACGTGCCTCTTCTTCACCTTGCTTTATTTTATTTCGCTCGTTTATTTTTTCGTGTCTCGTAGTTTTAAGTATTAGATATCGGATGATTTTATGCATAGGCGTACTTTATAATATCCTCAGGGATATTGACATATACAGCGAGTCATAAATTAGTCACACGTTGATGAATTTGTAGTTTAGTTAAAATAACCTTGCTGAAATAAACCATCTGTTTCTTGAAAATTGAACAGTAATTGTACTACGTAGGTAACGTAATTGACAAATTTATAGAAAATGGAATCGATCGATTCCGCATTTAAGATGCTCGTGTATCAATAAGAAATAAGAAAATCAAAATCCATCTTTGATAATAGCCCGTTATTTTGCTATATAACGATGATCGAATTGACTGGAAAAGCAAAGATTATACATTGCAAAATTATATTTTTATTGAATATGAAATATAATTGAGACACTATGCGACGACCAATCAATACATGTACATAGATTCAACTGCAACATGTAGAATATACAGTAATCATCTTCCCTATACTTATTTTCTATCAGAAGAATATATCATCAAATCTCTACCTTCATGTTCGACATAACTCATTTGCAATATTAAAATATACACATCTCTTTTTAACTAATTAATTCCTATCGTAATGAGATACAGGAATAACAATAATAATTGGACCTAGAACGTCGTTCTAAATGATCATAAACGCCTGTATCTTTACAGATCCGACGAGGATGATCCTAGCGGGTGTAAATATAGAAGGCTGGAGAACGAGAATGTACAGGACAAAGAAAGATTTGCGAGGTGAGTGTCAGGCTCGACGTAACTTGCATGCTCTTCGCCTTACGATAAATGAGAGGGGTCGGTGAACGGGTTAAACGTCTCCCCTTTTTTTCCGTTGGAAAAATGCGTCCTTTCCTGAGCCAAGGGATTTTTGCCAGTAGAACCATTTGCATACTGAACATAAAGCGCTTGTTCTCTGGAAATTTTTAACTAAAAATCTGCTAATGGAGGGAAGTATTATATTAATGGGATTCAAATAATGTCAGGTGAGCTTTAGGAGTTAAAAAATTGTTAATTTAAAAACAAGGGTTGGTATGTAGTAAAATTCCTGTTAACTTATTCGAACTTTCTATGTGATTCCATCAGCGACAAATGTTGTCTTCTACAAAAGAACGTTTAATAAGACTCTTAGTTACAATTCTATGAATACATTATGATTGAATTCTGACATCGATTTATTTAAAAAAAGTACTTATTTGGTACTTTGTTCTGCTGTGTGAAGCTTCGTACATTTAATTCTAAGACTCAGAAACATCAAAAAAGCTGAAACTATCCAAGAGCAATTAGTTCCCTTAGTTTTATAAGAATCTATATTTTCGTTTGATAAAAGTATTAAGTAAGAGAGAAACACAATATAACCAGTGTACTCGTATATATATAATTAAAAAAAAAACTTGAGATTATCGAAGCAGTATATCTTTATTTCGGCTTGACGAAAGTACCAAGAAAGAGAGGAGCAGAAACAAAGGGAGGACGAGTCTCCTTCCTGATACTGACGGAGGAGGGCATTGTTAATTCGTCTCACGAAATCCTGGGCCAATATGTTCCACCGGTACACCCTGTACATGGCCAGCCAAGTACGAAGATACATACATACCTACATGATACCCGCCAATGTGAGTCGATAGCGGAATGGGAAGCCCTCCAGGCTGCTCCAGCGTGGGAACACGGGCCACTTATACGCGCGCAGCGTTCGCATAAGTCCCGTCCGCGGCGAAGTCACCGAGGATCTCGATCTTGCGACGCGATACCACCGTTGACACGCCAGGATCCATCGAAATGATATACGACGAGCGATCGATATTATGCCGAACTGTTTAACTACAGGAGTGCTGTTGCGTTTCAGGAATAAAAGATGGGTTCTGATGAGTTTGGCTCTGTTTGCATATACACACATACACGTGGGAAGATGAAAAATGAATTGCGTTAGAAAAGAGGATGATAGATATTATGTCAAACTTTTCGTCTAGAGAAGCGTTGAAAATTTTCAAGAATGGGTTTTGATAGGATTTTGCAAAAGAGAGATCGACATAGGTTGGTTAAGATTTGAACGTGTCTGTAGATGGAAGGTGAAAATAAATTGTATTAGGGAAAAACGTGGTAGGTTCAGACACATAGACAATAGAAGTGTCGTTGGTTTTAAAAAGTAACATATGTTTGATATAATATACAATAAACTGGTTGATATATGGTTTGAGTTAGGTTTGAGCATGTGTGCGTGCAGGATGAAGGTTGAAAATGAATCGTTCAGACATGGTGGAGATGGATATATCAAACTTCTCGACACGGCAACTCTATAGATATCAAATCCTTCAACTCTACACCCTCGTTCTCCACTTCAGATCTCCCACGCCAACTACAGACTTCTTCTTCACCAGAAATTTTTCCAAAGGAGAAACTACTCTTCGCTCAGAGAACAAAACGAAACTTTGCTTTCAAAGAAAAAAGGAAGAAGAATCAAAACTACCACCTACAACTGACTGAAGTTCTAAAGAAGTCATAACTTCCGTTCAAAGGAACTGGATGCAGCATCACCATCGCAAATTCTCGATGCAAGGGTATACTCGCGGTGGACAGACCTCCGTCTGTAACCGCGAATTTGCGTCGGGACCGCTGTATTTTACATTCGCCCCGGCACCGGGGGAAACTAGGGGGAGTATAGTGATTGTAGGCATGGGCCACTGTACGTACGCGTTTCATGGAAAAGTTGCGGCGGCGGCGATGTCGCGGCCGCTCGGATACCTCACTTTTAACGTAATAACGCAATTACCGCCTCCCGCCGCAAGGCGCACAACCCTCTTATCCTCCTTCACCCGGTGAAACAGGCCCGTCCAGCCGCCTCCACCGCCATTTTCTTCCTTTCCTCGAGTTTCTCGTCGATTTTTGGCGGCAAGGTCGCCGCGATAAACCGCGAAATCCGCGATGAGGTTGGTTTCTTCTAGTTGGTTGCTCCGTCAAGAATTTTTTAGAGAATTTTTCAAGAACGTATAATTAAAGAGAATTAAAGAATTTCTACGTACAATCGGTCCTTCTTTCTTTCCTCTTTCTCTCTTTTCGTTTGTTGGATAAGAGTTTTCAATACTGGAATTAGTGGAATAACAGTGGAATTAGAAAATGCGCAGAATGTACACGACACGCAAAGTAGAAATATTTCACTTGCTGTGACGAAATAAATTTTGAAGTTCCATTGCTTTGGTTACATTTATAAAAATGCGAATTTATAGAAACTGTTGCCACTGTTTGGTAATTGGTACTGAATATGGTAATTAAAAGGGTGTGAAATGGAAGAAATGGAGTGACGAGCGATGAAGAAGATGAAAGGGGAAGAGATAGTTAGAGAAGGAGGAAAAGAAGAAACAGAAAAGAGGAAGGATAGAAAGAAGCATCAGATTGAATCAATATTTATACATAGCATATATTAATAATATGAATGTAATATAAATAGGTAGATGCACGTTTATGAAGAGTTTCTTTACAAAATTTCCATTTAAAAGAGAGAAATTCGAAAGAATCATGACGGCATTTATAGAAAGCAGACAACGTTTAAGGTGCACTTTCGATAGAAATCATCGACACGATACGATCTTTCCGAACGCACGGAGATAGTACAGAAATATTTGAACTATGAAAATATAAATGAAGATTCGCCGATGGAAATGATTTTGCGAGTTGGTTATAGTCATTATATCCTGACGGTCTTCCATTACCCGTAATGTCAGGCCTGTTCCTGCCAAGCATAATGGAATTATAAGACGATCTGCTCGTACAGTTAATGGCGGTCAATGACAAAACGAATAAAGAGTCGAGGGAACCTAAAAATGAAGAACAAGAGTTTTAAAATGTCGTTAACCTCCTGTAACCAGATTTTGCTTTGCTTATAAAAAGAAGAATAAACCATCTCTCGTTATGATTTTTAATAATCAAAATAAATAACCATTTAGGTTGTGCTTTTTTAGTTATGTCCATCAAGATAAAAATATGAAATTAATGAAAAAAGTGAATAACCACTTAGCATAGTGGAATAAACTTTTATGTACGTTTCTGCGTACATTTATAGAGTCTCATACAGAATTAAATTAATAACAATTGACGTTTTATACCCAATAATTACTACAATATTATCTCATTAAAAAAATTATTCTATCATGTTTGAAGAGTATTATTACTTGAAAAGATTATTATATATACATGTGCAAGGTTAAAAAAGGACTATTGGAAAGATCATTGGTTGACTTACGGTTGCACAGCAGTAAACCTGAGACAGGAGAAAATTTATCGTTCGACACTGGCCGAGATTATAACATCTTCGTTCGGAAATGATTTAAAGGGCACTCAACGGGTCGCATATTCGACGTGAAATTGCCTATTCCGATGTTCTATTATTTTATGAGCCGGTTTATGTTTGCACAAACCTTAGACACCACTGTTGGCGACCCTTTTCTTGTTAATCACAACCTTTTCTTTCTTAAAACTATTTAAAATTGGTTATGTTAGCAGCGCTTGGAAGAGAATTCAGAATTACTCAAATGGCGAAGGAGAATTGGTATAATTACAAGAAATTTACGTTTTCTGTTCAATCATGGTGCCTTATTTTGCCAGATAACGTTGAACCGTAACCATTTTATCAGCAGGACCAAACGTGATACTGACTTTCTTTTAAATACAGAATTCCAAGAAAACGTTATTACAAATATTCCACAATTAATCCATTAAATTTTTTAGTAAACACTATATCACATCATTCGCTGTTCTTAGGAAAATACGTCAGAGTTAAATATCTTTGTTTACTTAATTATTTTATCATACAGATGTTCTTAAAGTTACACGAAAACTACGTTTCAGCATTAAATTTATTTTTATATTTATCATGAGATATCAAACGTGTAGAATCTACGGTTGCATAACATTATACAGGACGAATTTTAAAGTAATAGATGTACCATTTTCGCTTAGAGTCGTCTTCATGTCGTCTTCATTTCATCATCGAATTCCTAATCATAAGCATAATTAATCCTCAAAGAAGAAAAATGTTTAAGTACACCATCTTCATTTTGCTACCAATCGAATTATCCTAACCGTAGTAAATTCCTAACCATAAAGGAATTAACGCCAAGGCAAAAAAGGGCATGAAATTATCATTCTCACTCCAACACCGTCGTCAAACCTCCAACGAATAAGAGAAAGAGAAGGAAGAAAAAAATCGAACTTCCGCGAAACGAATATTCAGAGCCATTAAGCATTCGGAATATTAAGATTTGGCATAAATCAATCGGTGTCTACAGCTCGTTAGCATACGTCCACGGTCAGAATATATTCGATAACGAATAGGATCGCATTAAACGTTCTTCGATCGATTCATAATTCATTTCATTGTTCGTACAGGAGGGTGTACGTAAGTTCTATCGACACGCCGGCGGACTCGATCGTTAGACGAATCCATAATTCACATACGGACATTGTCATTTATAGGATTGCCTCGTAATACCGAGCGTATCGATGATGACTCGAAACGATCTCCTACGCGATCTCCTTTCCTACCGTATCTATACGTGAATTTCTCTATGTATATGTTTGCAGGTGTATGTTCGCGTGTGTCGAGGAACTCGTTTTTTCCCCCTTAGAACGATTTTATGTGTGCGGTACGTGCATTTCAGTGCCGACTTTGTATCATCGTAATGCACAGATCGATATACTGGGTGGGAGCTTTTTTGGTACCTCTTTGGCTGCTCTGATGCTTCCAATGAATATTTCAAGTAGTAATATTTTCAAGTAGTACAGCTAATAATTACTGTATGACAAGTTTAGAGGAAACGCGGTACGAACGACAAAATTTTTGATCCTGTAATGCTGCACCTGCAGAAATGAATATCGTAGGTTTTGAATCGGTACACTCTTAATAACACTGTATGACGAGTTCAGAGGGAAAATGGTACAAATGACGAAATCCTTGATCCTTTAACACCACACCTGTACCACCTAACATAATTATTATTCGAGTGAGTTCAAAAGTAGGCAGTTCGACTTCAGTTCTTGGTCTTTAGTATTTCTTGCGTCTTTCATTTTTGAAGGACACGAATAAATTAACGCGATCAATGCGAAGCTATGAGAAAAATGGCCGATCTTTCAAAATCTGAAAGAACTTGAAAAATTCCCTAACTTACAAAGAAATAAAATATAAAATCGTATTAACGCGTACATACCAACGATATTGAAATTGGATACACCTTTTTTTATTCGTTGGAAAGTTCATGACAAAATTAACGTCACGGTGAAACGTTAAAATGATACATTCAGAATTTTCTCATTTACTCTTAATTTTTTCGTGGTTAGGAATTTACTTTACAAATCCTAAAAAAAAAGACACATGGAAATTGAAAAACACACGAAACGTAGGAAAATTGAATCGCAAAGGGTCCCACTGTAACACATAAGAAACATTTGATCCGGCCACCCTGTATAGCGTTCGCTGGACCCACGGAGCGAGCGGGCAACTTCGGAACGTCTGACCCTTGACCCAGGAGGTTCCCTCCGTCCTGCTCTCGTTGGATCGCGTTCCTCTTCTGCCCCCTTCCTCCTCTTGTGTTCTTCTACCGTCCTGCACGGTACAGACTCTGCTTTATACTTGCGCTTTAAGCGTCCTGGCCTCTTTTAAATAGCGGCCCTTGCGCTGCTTCGACTTCGAGGCCCCACGTCGTCGAGGGCAGCGTTACCGATTTCAACCGACAACTCTTTCTACGAAATGGATGGGAGAAAGTCCTGAAACGTTGGAATGCAGAATATAGAAGCGACTGAGATTCGGCTGATTTTGATGTATGACGAAGGAAAACTTCTTTTTTTTTTTTTGAGAATTCAGGTGTGAGGAAGTCCAAGATTAAATGGTTGATGGATTTGAAATTGGTGGGATACCAGGAAGAGATTTCGTTTTTTATGGAATTTTTGAGTAAGCGGAAGAAATTGGAGTATTTGGAGAAATCGTCGATCTTTTTGAAAATTGGGAGAAGAGGAAGATTGCTTTGGGTTGCTGTAGTATTGCAATTGATATGTTTTATTACTGTTCGTGGTATGGAAAATCGTAGAATTAAGCAAAGTTATGCAAACCGTAGAAATCTTCTGAAACGCTTTCTTCTTTCTCGAGGAAATGTTGCGTTAGGGAAATTCACAGGGCATACTCTAGAATATATTTTAATAGAATTTTCTGGAAAAGTTGTTGAACTTTCTGAAAATGAGAGCAGGCGAAAGGTTGCTTTAATTTTCTGTGATTTAGATACATTATTAGCGTTCGCTGTGTGAAGATTCATAAAATAAATTTTGAGCTATGTAGGTATTCTGTGTTTCTTAATTTTATAGAAACATTGCCAAATTCCTGATATTCTTAGACATTCTAAAAATTGAAGAAAGAAGAAATTGAAACATTTGTGGCGCTATTAAGGAAGAGATCCAATAATTGTAGCTTCCCAGTTATATTTCAAACTAAACTACCTTAAAATCGAGGATTTGGTGTCTTGAAAACCACAGAGTATCTGAAACTAATTACGTTACAATCGTTGCTAACGCCGGCTCGATCAGAGCAAGCTTTTGTACATGGAACAAACTGGAGAACAATTTTTCTGGTGCGAGGTCGCGATGTTTCAGACGGGGTGGACGTCCTGGACGCGGAACTTAACGAGAGGTCAATGTTCACGACACGAAGACATCAGCCTCACGTCAACTTCAGCAATATTTCACTCGAGAGTCTCTTTGTCCGATCGACAAAAAATGCAAACTGCTCCTCCATTAAAAAAATTTAGTAAACCGTACTAAAACGTAGAACGAAACACAAGTTCTTCAAACTATTTTCGCTGAAATTAAAACAAGACAACATTAGAACTTTACGTATGAAACGAGAAACTATAACTAACTATATTATTCGTATAAAGGTTTTACTAAAAAGATTCGTAAAAGATTTACGAATACAAAGAGGTTAAAAGAATTATGTAACTAGAAATACATAGAATTTACAAGATTAAATAAGGCGTAATAAAGAAAAGAAGCACCGTAAATTAAAACTACTTTCGTTGAAGTCGAGAAGAGTCCTTACATATAAAATAAAAAATCAATTATAGCTAAAGTTTTCATAAATTCAAGAACGTTCGAAGAATTAAATAAAAATACATGGAGTTTAAAAAATTCCACAAACTGTAGCAGAAAAGTGTAAGAAGAAGCACAGCGAACTAAAATTAGTTTCGACGAAATTTCAGATATGAAACGAAAAATTAATTACGACAAAACTTTTTACAGATATAATGCTTTATAACAATTAAATGAAAAAATGTAACTAGAGTTAAATTATAATAGTCGGGTAAATATCATCCCCAATCACATTGGATACGATGAAAAAAGAGAATCGAGTAAGTGTTGATCGAATCTAGAGTCGGTTTGTACGAGGGAGAACAAAAGCTGGGAGTCTGAAAGTGGAATAAGCACGGGGTAATAGTTCCTGATGGACCTGGAACGAGATGGAGGGTCTTATCTCGCGAGTAGACACAAAAAGAAGTTCTCTACCCCATAGCTGAGAGAGAGTCGCGATAGATGAGCCAAGGAGAGAAACATCCCGGATACACCCGGGTCTAGAAAATAAACGAGTTCATTTATATATTTCAAATTGCCTTTAATCTTCCGCAGTGTGTCTCTTCCATCCACCGAGGAACGACTTCGGTTGCTTAATAAGAGGGAAATCGTGCTCGGAAATTCTCACATTTGATATTAAGTTTTGTAATTTCTATAAGTCTACGCACATTATGGAATTTTTATTATTATTATTTTGCTTCGTATTAGTAACGGGGAATGAGAAAACTGTTATTTTAAGGGAAAATTCATATCGCGGAATTTTTATAAATCAATTTCATAGAATTTTTACTATTTTATTCTTACTGTTTCTTTTATACTAGTAGTAGAAAACGAGGAGAACTGTATTTGAAGGGAAAAGTCATCTTAAGATTCTTTCGTTGTATAATCCGTAATCTTCGCTTTGAAATTCTCATAAATCTATTTTATCGGATTTTTACCATCTTCCTCTTGCTTCTTTATTTTAAATGGAAAGTCGTCCTGAAAAGTTCTCAGACCTACTCTCGTTTCTTCTTTCTCCACGTTAACTTAGTCCCCAAAAATTCATAATAAAACATGTCACCCAATTTCCGTGTTACATATATTTCTTACTCATAATGATTACTTGCAACGTTATAAACACGTACCTACCTATATTGCAATAAACTTAATAAGCTTAATAGGCATAAAATCTCAAGAAATGGATAAAACGGGGGATGTTTCCAATAAATTTCATACGTTTCACTCTCGCGACATTGAAAGTCGCTTGCTGCTCGTCCTTGTTGTTGCGTGGTACGTTCGACTGAAATTATCAGGAATTAAATACCATTAAATTTACGATTGCTCGCAATTACCGGTCTATAGAAAGCGGAGAAAAGACGCGCGCCGTTATTCGCGCCGGTTACCCTCTGGTAGCGGTAATAACAGGGGAGGCATGAAATTGTGGTCTCACCCGATACCCCTTTTCTCGGTGGGAGCATCGTTTCAGAATTTATTGGCTACATTGATCACTAGTACCCTTATCAATGACGTGGCCAATCAATGGAAACGCACGTCCCATCCGTGAATAGTTTTCTTAATGTTCCACGCACACTTGTGGTTCTATTATGGAAGCAGATGTATGCATATGCATATCGTATTTCTGAATTGTAGAAATTTCTCTCTAGATCTTCCTTCTTTTCTTTATATCGATGGTCTACTTGCGCGTTTCGGAAGATTTGCTAAATAGAAGTTTAAGGGTAAACAGTTTTTTTTTTCATTTATGGAGACCTTAAACGTTTTTCAGATTTTTTTAATTTCCAGCGATTTAAAGGTTTAGGAATGGAATGGTTCCCTTCAGGCATTAAGATTTTCAATACCTTTTTTAGATTTTTTAATTCGGAATAGTCCGCAGATTTTATGAACGAAAGTCTTAAGGATGAATGATCTTCTTAAGTCCGAACTTTTTAACGTCCCTTTGTACTCCTGATTAAATGAACTAATAAGCGCTGACACGTTGCGTTACGCTTTTTACTCATCCAACCACGACGATTCGTGCGTTAAAGTCTCCTCTGTCTATCTATTATCCACACGTTTTACCGTCTGAAATCGCACAATACAGACCGGCATAGTATCCACATCTTGCGCCTCTAAATCATGGAAACACGCATACGATTGGCGCCATGCGCTTCCATAATCGACGGAATCGTATTCAGGGTCAAGTTTCTTTTGCAATCGCATAACAGGACGCAGGAATGGGCGTGCATTAAGGATACCAGGATTAATTTCGTGCTTGTATATAGGTGGAGAAATTATTTGTTGACTGATATTTATTAATAATTAAGCTTTGAAGCAGTAACGTTAGTTTCGCATAATTAAGATAGAAATTAATTTGCCATTTTATTTCTATATTAAAGAAAGATCTAAATTTTTGTTTACTAAAATTCCAGGAGCATCTGGGATAGATTTTCGTCACGAAAAAAGAAAAAGATCTATAAATTTCATGTATCTATCTATCTATCTATCGTTCAGCGAACTATGCAATTACCTTGGTTTTGTCTTGCGTCTTACTGTAGGGAGAATCATTGCGAAATTGAACGGCGGCGGCGGAACAAGATGACCGCCTACATTACCGAATTGTCCGACATGGTGCCGACGTGTTCAGCCCTCGCCAGGAAACCGGACAAATTGACCATACTCAGGATGGCGGTCGCCCACATGAGGAACCTCAGAGGTAAGTCCCTTTCTTATCTTCTATTGTTTTTCGTATTTCAAGAAAATAAAGGGGACACTAAAGACGATGGTGATACGAAACAATTGGAAAATCTAAATCCAACTATACTACGTCGTTTATCATCAAATCCAATGTTTTTTTACTGTTCCAAGCTTTTAAAAAATTCACAAAAATTTTGAAACACTTGTTGAATTCTTGTCTACATTACGCGATCAATTTTTAAATCAGACGTTGTAAAGGTTTTCCAGGAAAAGTACAAATTTGTTTCGTAAACAGCCATTAGGAAAATGTCGCTCAAAATATAAAGAATATTAATTGTAATTATAAATTTCATCGCGTTTCTTTTACTCAATTTCATACTGTGGATATTTTTATATAAAAACGTTAAAAAATTCGAGCGATATTTTTTGTATCCGTTTATAATGATTCTTATCGTATTTTGTAATTTCTTGTTCAACTTATGAATCATGGAAGATAAAGGTTAGTTTACAACATCTTCTGCAGGATATTAATGGTCCCTGACTCGCTCGATATTTCCAACCTTTCATATCGATAGCTGCGAAGGAATCGAATAAGCTGTACGGAGCGTAATTCAATCGGTCCGAGTCAAAGCTTAAAGATCGCGTTGCCAAAGTTATTTTACTGCTCGTGACGGATAACTCAAACATCGACGATGCTTAATCGTCACGTCCCGCATTGAACTACTTTGTTCCTTATCGAACAGCCAGCGACTTGTTGAAAATTTTTATTTTCCCGCGTAACAATTCTGTAACTTGTGATTATTTGAGAAACAGTGTGATCAAAAAAATAATTAACTACTAGAATTACTTTTGGCAGTGAATTAAATATATTGTACATGAATTATTGTAATTGAAATAATATAATGAAAATCATCAGAATGAAAATCATCATCAATATTGCAAAAGTTCCTTCAGGTTTTTCATATTGGGTTGCTATATAGTACACTGAAAACATTAAAAATAATTCTGATTCGCCAAATAACCTAACTAAAATCTACTCTACTCCTAGCGACCAAGAGAACCATCCATCCCATTGGTTTTCCTGCACTACACTTATAGATACATGGAAAATCCAATTCTGAAGCTAACACTCGGAAACCCCAGCTGAAACAATTACCTTAAAACAACAATGCCTCTATACGCTATTTCCAGTAACACGCTGAAGGTATTAAAAATAATTTTAATTCTGCAAACAACACGACCAAAACCTACACTTGTTAATATACTCTTATTAACCAAGAAGGCTATCCACCACATCAATATTCTTCGCCAAAGGAAACAGAAAGAAGAATCAGCCTTGAAAATATACTATCAGATACCTCTAAAGTAACTTTTACAGTCCAGTTTGAAACTTAACCTCCCATTCGGAGCACAACCATCCTGAAAGAACCACAACGTCTTTATAATACAAGGAATCCAAGGAAGCAAGGGGATGTCCCTTGCGGCACGGACACAGTCGGTTCTTTCTTTACTCGCGTCTCTTTCTCCGCGGAGAAAATTCATCCGGCCAAGGCACACCGGAACGGTCGTAATTCACCGCCGGTTTCGTCGTGTGCTGGGTCATATCGAATGCAGAAAGCGCGATATATGCTTCCGGTGCAAGAATGGGTGGAGTTGCCCCGTCGGCTGTCCCTTTAGCCCCGGCTCCCTTCTACGATGCGTGCACACACGCGTTCGTTCATACGACCTCTCTTTACCTCTTACTCTGTCTCTCTTTCTCCTCGTTTTGTTGGTGGATCGGTGTGCGTGCCGTGATTCCAGCTAAGTATTGGTGGTGCGTCGCATTGTTTATAGCCACTTCTCCTCTTTCCCGACAACGCAGCCGCTGAATACAAATTGCTCGAACCGGAGAGCTTCTCTCCTGTTCTTGCCTCGTTGCCTGTCTCTCTGTACAATCTTTACCTACTGGGAGGAGAGAGGCGATCGCCTCCGGGATACGTAGCTCGTTCGCGCGCGTACACGCACCCACCCTTCGGCCAGGACGCGGTGCACCCACGGTGGGACGCTCAGGAGACGCTTTTCTACGGAGTTTTCCTGCTCTTCTTATTTTTCTTTTTTTTTTTTTTTTTTTTTTGCTTCTTTGTTTGTTGATTTATCGAACCAATATATTTTTTCGATAGTTTTGGTAGACCAATACACATTTACCGAAGACTTTGTTCGATTCCAATTGACGTGTAGTGTTTTCTTGCTCTTTCTCTTTCCTTTTCTTGCTACTTTACCGAATCGGTATTCCTTTTGCTGGTTTTACTAAACCAATAGATTTTACCGAAGGTTTTATTTAATATTGATTGATAGTTTGATACGTTCGAACCTAATGACGTAAAATTACTTCTTTTCGCATGGTATTGTTTATCGCAGCTAACGTAGAATTAAGATTGGTGTAAGTTGTAGTAGGTTACACATATTACGCCGCTTCGTAAAACGTAGCGGGTTATCGTTGAAGTAATATTACGTCTTTTCGGAAGTTATAACTGATTCACCTTAACGTAGAATTACATGCTTTCGCAAAATATAGCTAATTAACACCGATGTAAAATTACATTGCATTATGAGGTACGAAGAACGAACAGATGCAAAGTATGTGATACTAGTATCAAAAGTATGTCCAGTAGCTCGTAACGAAAGAAATTTAAGCACGAGCAGGGATAATGGTGTTAATGATTGATTTCTCTTGAAGTTTTATTTTTACTGGGTGATTGGCGATTTACTAGTAAGAATTATTTCTGTGAATCGATAGATCGTATCAGCTTCCGGTGTCTGTGTCCCATACTGTATAGGAATTAAATTCCAATGAAACTTAACAATGATCAGTACAACAATTCTAACAAATGGAATTCCTTCCATTCCGTTTCTAATAACCACCACAGAGAAACACGTACCTAGGTTACTGAATGACTTCATCGGTGAATGAACGAAACCAAGCTCTATAGGTTATCAATCATAAATTTACTCTTCAGTATCCGTCTACTGAACGTCGTCATCGTTTGTTTCACTTTACGCTGCATCATCAATTACTCGATCATTCGACCTATCAAAAGATGTGTCAAACACGATCAATATGTTTTCCTCTATCGATCCAACTATAAATCCTTAATTCTACTATGAAACTCTCTCAAAACTTCATCGCGTATCTTCCTCTTCAATAATTTTCAACGATTAATTCAATCGAAACGTTTGACAGTCACATCGACCTACTCACTCAAACATATTTTGTTATTACCTTATGAACTATAAAAACAGAAGCACAGCTGCTCGATTGCAGTATGAAATTTTTCCATCACCTCGCAACGTTCTTTCCTCTTCAACGATGTAAACCCGTATAAATAAAAACGCTAGCCCGTACACATAAAATCAAGATGAAAAGCGTAGTAAAACCACCTCTAGGAACATGTTTCGCTAGATAGGTCAAGGGAAGCATCCGCGTCTTCTTTCGATGGAAGGAAACCGAGTAGAATCACGGCGGCATTAATGTCCATCGAAAGACCGTTCCTCTACGTGGAAGGTAATGGTAACGAAGGTCACCCGGGGTCTTCCATAGATCTTGTTTGGAAGTCGTTAAAGTACCTCTTCCCGGAATTTCTCCGTATATCGGGGTAAAGATCGCATCGCGACCCTCTCTCTCTCTCTCGTTGTTTCTTTCTTTCTCCTTCTACCGCCTCATGCTCGCGGGATCCTGTCCGCTTTGCAATTCCGATCTTGCACCTCGATAGTTACCTACGCTGCCGAGCTGCCCCGTCCTCATTTTTGGTACCACGCTCCTTCTCCTTCTCCCTTCCTCTTTTGCTTGTTCCCCTCCGTGTCTTGCTTTAAGTTGGCGCTTCTTGTTGAATTTAAAAGATTTTGTCGTTTAATGTTGTCCTGGAAGGTTTGCGAAGGAAAACGCTTTTTATAGTTCGTCTCGTATAAATGTTCGGTCACGGGTAAATTATTATTCGTTGAAGCAAGAAATAAAGCATAGAAACGAGCCGTTTATTTGCCGAATCGATTAACTCAACAAAGTAGAAGGTAGAGAAAATTGATGGAATTATGTAAGATAAGAGTGCTTGAAATTTCAAAGATCGCAGAAAACGGAATTAATCACTTTGAGCTGCGAACAGCTCAAATAGTACAGCATGTAATACGTAATTTAGCTGTAGAAAGATCGTTACTCGAGACGACCCAATTGTCTCAAATTTTGTCCCTCTCAACTCTGATTCTTATTATAATTTTGTCTCCTTTCTTCGATCATTCGAATCAGAGATTTAGCAACGAATTAAAGATTTCACATGCATGATACTAATTCTTGCGATTTTCACATGGTATCTCTGGTTTACTTGCTACGAGTATTGTAGTATAAACATTGGTTTTCAGTTTTCTCATTAAATTCTCAAAGGTCTAATTGAACCTGTCTTTCACGTGAATTTTTATTCTCATGATTTTGATGAAAAATTTATTGTGGGAAATAACGCGGCGAGATTTTAAGCAGTTTGAACAAATTCTTAAGTGGGTTTTATGAATATTTTGTGATTGGCACATACTGTAAAATAAAATGATTTAACTGTTCTGAACCTATTATGATCTGTTTTTAATTGATCGTATTAATGATGAAGCACTAATAACTCACGTATCATCGGCTGAATCTGGAACTGCATTTAATTTCTTTTACACCAGCTACGTCGAATATCATAGGATTCTACTGTTACAATTCCTAATAAGGAAAGAAGATTTCATTCGAGTGGACACACTTCGAAAAAGAAGGTCCGATCTACACGTGGAGAAGTAGTGGCACGTATCCGCGGACAAGCATTCGTTTCGCTTGAAAAGTGTTCCTCGTTACACGTGCATTCGATGTCGAGCGACCAGGTAGATCCCTCGATTGATACGGACCATTTACATCAAGCGCGATATAAAAGTCCAGTCTTCGTCAAAGAAAAACGCGTACCTTAAAGGAACAACTAATTTTCTCTTTCGAAAGGCTAATCCTAAGGTTAGATGCACCAATCCTTCAATACCGAAAATCAATATCTTCATTAACTAAGAATATTTCCAAATCCAATATCTTTTGTTCCTTTAAACAAAACACTTCTCTTAAGAAAATCTCAGTTCTCAGTTTCATAAATAAAATTAGAAATAAAATCAAGTAATTTTACAATAAATACATTACAATCTACAATCACAAATGTACTTCGAATATACCACTTCTGTGTCAATACCAACGTGCTAGAGTAAATTTATATAAATCAAATGTTTTATATTATTTTATCGAATTATTTATGATCCATTTTGTTCCAATAGGACAAAAAATGTTGCGCACCTATTATTTCTTTATAAAGCGGCAGAAACTTTTGGGACATCCTAATACAATTAATTAAAAGCTATAGAAAAGAAGATACAAATTTTGTGGCAGGAACAGGAAACACCAGCTCAGATGGTGCGTACAAGCCTTCGTTTTTAACCGATCAAGAACTGAAGCACCTGATTCTGGAGGCAGCGGATGGCTTCCTCTTCGTCGTGAACTGCACTAGCGGAATGATCATCTACGTGTCCGATTCTGTGGCGCCTGTTTTGAATTACACCCAAAACGATTGGTATGGCACCAGCCTCTATTCACAAGTCCATCCGGACGATACAGAAAAAGTGAAGGAACAACTGAGCGGTGCCGAACCGGAAAACGGAGGCAGGGTACTTGACTTGAAAACGGGAACGGTGAAAAAAGAGGGACAATGTAAATATATCTTCTCTTGCTAACATCTTCAAAACTAAATATCTATTGGACGTGGTCTACATAGCTTGGCGTACAATTTGTCTCGGAATAGTTTATTTTAAACTATACCGAACCTCCAAAAATTCCACGTTTGTATAGGATTACTGTATCCTGCGATACAACCATTCCAAACTACAGCAAATTTCTCAAA